>OU696585.1:1852870-1892870 GCA_916048095.2 Sacculina carcini
CCACACATACACATACATATACACACACATTTATGCATTCATACACACATACACATACACACAAGCAAACACACACATTTTTACATTCAAACACACAAACACATTTATAGATTCATACACACACACACACAAACACACACACAACCACACATACACATACATATACATTTATGCATTCATACACATATACACATACACACAAGCAAACACACACATTTTTACATTCAAACACACAAACACACACAACCACACATACACATACATTTATGCATTCATACACACATACACATACACACAAACAAACACACACATTTTTACATTCAAACACACAAACACACACACAACCACACATACACATATGTAAAACACACGTTTATCTGAGCGTTGGTCTGAGCACAATATTGATCTAGTATTTGATCATGACCTCACATTTGATTCAAATATCATTGAACTGACTCGTGTATGTAACTTTCATATCGGTCCCATTTCATATACAGTTTATTCGTTAGTAGGGCGCGCTATAAATGCTATCTAAATGTAAGTGTAAGTGTCAAAAAATGTGTATGTTTGTGTGTGAATATAAACATTCATCCGTATTTCACTTATAAACTGTGTTAAAACCACCAGCTTAACTATGGTAAGAACCGCTAAAGACTACATTTCATTAGCGGACAAGAATTTCCGACTGTTATGTAACAACGTTGGGCCTAGACGAGAGTTATAGACTAGACGTGTGTGTGTGTGTGTGTGTGTGTGTGTGTGTGTGTGTGTGTGTGTGTGTGTGTGTGTGTGTGTGTGTGTGTGTGTGTGTGTGTGTGTGTGTGTGTGTCAGTCGGACATCAAATGGTTGATGTTTGAAGTCGCACCTGCTAGTGAGGACATGGTTGAGTTCGGCCACTGACACAGATGCCGTCCGAACAGACACAGTCGGTCTAGACAGGTGAGTGTGACCTCACATGCCACATGACATCTCCATCCCTCGCCTCGACCACCTGCTGGCAAATACCGCAAGCCAAGTGCCGGAAAATAATTGAGCACCGGCCAAACGCGCAAATCAAATACAAATACCAGATAATATACAGCTCGAGCTAAGAGTTATCAAGGTTAAATAAAGGTTAAAAGGCCTCAAGTGACAGCTGCTACACGGGAAGAAGTCGAAGCTTATGAACACACACAGGTGTGTCCCGTGCAGCTCGCTGTCACCGCAGAACCGACCCTCTCCACGCTATGACGCCACAAGAACGTAAGACGTATTAGAGAGGGCCACCTCCCCAGAATGCATGACACAACACATGACTGATATCTGGTACCATCATTTACTGCTGGCTGGACAGGGGCTGTTGGATTATAGAATTCGCCCAAATAATCCCTTTCTAATACTGAATAATCCCAAGGGCCGCATAGCCGAGAGAATATCAGCTATACCCAAACACACACAAACGAACACAGGCAGATCAGTGATATTTACGACGTACACTGACCGGCTGGAGGTGACGTCACTGATGACGTCAGAGGCAGTGTGTCGGACGACGCGGTGGAGTCGTGATGGAGAGAGGAAGAGGACGAGGCACAAGGTAGAGTGGAGGCCTTTCTGTCGGCGTTGCCACGACCCGTCCCACCAGTACCATTACTACAGCCACTGTCACTGTTGTCACTGTTGTTATCAGAGTCGCAACAGAGGCGCTGCACTGTCACTCTGTCAACATAACAGTGACAACAGATATAACACAGATGAGAGAGATAATTAATCTCCAAATAGAGAAAATGTAATAAATAACAGCCAGTGATTCAGATAAGAGATTCAGGTGAAAAAAATCACACTGAACTCGCGGGTTCAAATCCCGGCGCCGGATAAAATTTATCGGAAACAAACAGCTTCCTATACTGGCGTTTATCAAATAGTCAGTGAGCGGCTATAACCCAGGGATTCTTAACCAGAGGTACCTGGTTCCTAAAACGCGAAAGGATTGCTGCGAAAAATTAAAGGAAATATTTGTTTTCGCCTATCTTTTATATTTTTTTCCTGCAAAAAAACACTTTTTGCTTCATCTTCTTGAAGAAACTTCAAGTTGTATGAATGAATATTGAATCTAAATAAGTTCTATTATGTCGTTTGCATGTGTATCTTTTTCTATGGAGCTTTAAAGAATGCAGCCGTGCAAGAACTGACTAATGATTTACTGAAAGGATGCGAACACTGAAAAACTTGTGAATTTGTGGAAAAAATAAACGACAAATTCACACGTCTACCCACGTGCGAAACAACAATTACAATTTGTACTAATTGATTGTGTTATTATATTTCTAGTCTGGGTGCACCTCTGATCACATTCACACCGTCACATTTGTGTGTGTGTGTGTGTGTGTGTGTGTGTTCGATCGGTGAATGTATTTCGGATCGGATTATTTCATTGTTCACGTTTCGGTATGTGGGTCTCTCGTCTTGGTCATTGAAGTCATTGTCTCTTTCATCTCTGTCAATATTCATTACTTCTTCAAATACTTCAAGTACTTTAAGTAACTTCAAGTAACAATATTCGGATAATTTACCGAAATAAATTGTTCAAGAAGAACAGAAGATGAGGAAATCGATTATAAATTTGGTTGTCTAACTGTATGCAATTATTGTTAGCTGTTTATTAATTCAGCTAGTGTTGGCTGGCTCACTGACAACAACAGCTGTAGAAATCTGGCAACTGTGGCCGGGGTTGCCAAACGCCACCAGCTGAGCAGCAGACGATCTGGCAACCGGGCCAGCACGTGCACAAAACACAGCAGCAATTGGCAACTCTCGTCGCCGTGTAGCTTATCGTAGCGGAACAGAGAATGAGACACGGCGTGACAATTCCCGGCTGATGCGTCGTTTGTGGCACTGACAGACCTGAAACAATGGTGTAACAAAGATAAATAAATATAAATACTCACTTATGAGTTATAACCATGATACACCAGATATGTGTATGATGAACAAAACTAATTATAATTACAAACAATCAAGTTATTCGAAAACTAAAATAACTAACCAAATACCACAAGTGATATACCTTAAACAATATATGTACATCACAGAATACAGCAAAATAGCATCGGAGGCATAATAATCAAGAAGGCACGTATAATTATAGCCACTTGACATAGTAGTGACGGCGCCAGGACTTTTCCAATGAGGGGCTGAGAGGAGCTAAGGAAAAACATGAGGCGTCTTGGCGAAATATAAGAAACTACACCCGAAATGTTCATGTTCAGGGCTCAATTTCTTTGAGGAGGTTATAGGGACTTAACACATTTTTTGAGGAGGCTTCAGTCTGTCAAGCTCCCCCCTTGGCACTGTCACTGCTAGATGGAATAGATAAATATAAATAATAAAATAAATAAAAGAACATGGCAGATAATAAAATGTTCACCTTCTATGAGTGCGTCTTGTAACGTCTCCAACGATACTGCTGGCATTTTCGGCGTCATTAATGCGCAGCTGAGACAATTCTGGCGCAGTGCCGCCGTCCGACTCGTCCAGTGCGGCGAAATTGTCGTCGCCGTCCGACAAACTGTCGCCAGATACGACACTGACGGCCACCGACGAGCAGGACATGTTCGACTCGGTTGCGCCACTATTGACACCGGCTACAGCAGAAACGGGTAAAACAACACAATAATTCAATATAATACACAGGAATAAAATAAAATACACAAGAATTAAATAAAATACACAGGAAATAAATAAAATACACAAGAATAAAATAAAATACACAAGAATAAAATAAAATACACAAGAATAAAATAAAATACACAAGAATAAAAAATACACAAGATTAAAATAAAATACACAGGAATAAATAAAATACACAAGAATTAAATAAAAGACACAAGAATAAAATAAAATACACTCAAATTTGAAAATAATATGTGCGAGATTTTATAATTGAAACTAACATACGATGAAGATGTATCGGCTTTCATAATAACAATGTTTGAATCATCTCTCAACTCCTTTGCTGCTTGTTGTAAATTCGCAGTGAAGATTGATGTTCTGGCGTGATCTCTTCGGATTTGAAACCTCTCTTATAATCTCAGCCTGTAATATTGGTGATATTTTTAATTTCCCACTTTTTCATGATGATATATGTCGTACAGTAGGATTTCAAGTGGAATACGCACGTTAAATCGTTAAATAACTATCTATCCTAACGTAAAAAACGTCTGTATATGTACGGTATATATATATTTTTGTGAACACTCAACCCGAAATCAACCTGTGTGGAATTGAAACTAGGAGAAATTTAATAATTTAATAACCGTTTGGAAGTGCTGAAAATGATATGTTGATGGTATGCCCGATGTTAACAACAAAAGCCTCCAACACAAACAGGCAGGAAAACTACTGAGTCCCAGTTAACTGGACGCTGAAATATCAAACTAGAAGATCTCAGATCGAACTGGGGCGTGCGTTGACCACAATATGACGAAATCAATGTGTGATCAGTGTGATATCACTGTCACAGCCTTAGCAAACTCCCCCCTCATCCCCTGGCAGGAGGGAGGAGGGCTTCGATGCCTCTCGCATGACATTGAAATTTATCATAAAGTAGCGTATAAAAGTACAGTAAGTCCCCAGGAGACCGAGGGGCTGCTAGTAATCGCATTTCCCCAAAATCGGACCTCAATTATAATGGTGATTTATATTATTATTATTATTATTATTATTATTAATTACAGGCAAATCCAGTAGCATGGGAATAGTGCAAGCACTATTACCACCCTAAGGTGGCCCCATGTACCGGAAGCGCCCAAAAGATTCAGAGAGAAAGAGAGTTCGAAAAGAAAAAAGTCTAGAAAACGAGTTGGAAAGAAAATAATAAATGAATAACAATAAATAATAAACCATCATCCGATAACAATCCATAATGTCACTCCGCCCACGTTCCTCAATAAATAATAACAATCAACAATAAATATGTGATTCAGTAAATAACAGCCATCAATAAATAAGAATAAATATAAATATAATAAATATTAATATATATATTGAAGGCTCCCAATTACTGCCTTCGAGGAACCCCATAAGACCTCGCAACGTGTACGTTCACTGTCTACAAGCGTAAAACACAGTATGATACGGTGTCAATAAGTTCGACCACGAGGTCACGAGGTCACGAGGTCACCCATTTGTGTGACACGCACATTGGCCGGCAATCAGCGCCAAATAGTCGCGGTCCACGTTGGCGGCAGGCGACACGCCACTTGATACTGTCGTCATGTGCAACGAGCTAGCCCTACCGCCAGCCACCGACACACCGTCACTCACACAATTGTTCCTGTACACACACACACACACACACACACACACACACACACACACACACACACACACACACATTTTTCACTTATTGAGTCATTTGTACACACACACACACACACACACACATTACATTACATTAGGTAGATATTTATATAGCGCCCTACATCATCTATAGAGGGTATCTAGGGCGCTGCACACACATATACACACACACACACACACACACATACATTCACAAAGTAAAAGATGGAGAAAGTGAGAGATAGGGAGAGAGCAAAGAGGAAATTAAACCTTAAATTCATCACTAGTACAAACAATATTCTCTAAAGTATAATACGATTTCAACAGGACAAATTTATTAGTGTTTTTTTGAAAAGAGGGATAGAATTGATAGCGTAGTGATCGGGAGAGCTTATTGTAAACACACACATACACACACACAGACATACACACACACACACATACACACACACACACACAGACGATTTAACAGTGGTTCTCAACGTATTTCATTGTTCGCGCCGTTTTCAAATCAGCAGTCATTTCTGGCACCCTCAAGAATTCATGATATTATTATTGTGAAAAATTATATTATTATATTATTGTGAAAAAGATGAAAATAATAATGACGTAATAATAAAACTTTTTTCTTATTCAATATTCATTCATACAACTTAGAGTTCCTTCAAGAAACTTCAAAACCTCTTTTTTCGAAGAGTTCATATAAACCATAGGAATAAACAAATATTTTGTTTATTTTTTCGCAAGAAATCTCGCGCATCAGGTTAAGGAGCCCTGCATTATAACATATATGCACAGACACAAACACACACACGAATAAACGTAAAATATATTAACACACACACATAGCTTCCACTATTAAGCACGTCACCTACACTGATATGTATTAAGACCAGTTATTAGGCCCGATGGTTAAAGGCTGCTCAAGTGACAGCTGATACACGGAAAGAAGCCGAAGCTTATGAACACACACAGGTGTGTCCCGTACAGCTCGCTGCCACCGCAGAACCGACCCTCTCCACGCTATGGCGTCACAAGGACGGAAGACGTATTAGAGAGGGCCAACTCCCCAGAATGCATGACACAACACATGACTGATATCTGGTAGCATCATTTACTGCTGGGTGGACAGGAGCTGTTGGATTATAGAATTCGCCCAAAGAAATTCTGTTCCGCCGGCGGGATTTGAACCACGGACCTCCCGCTTGTGAGGCGGTTGTGCTACCACTACACCACAGTGTCCAACAAACGGGCCTTAGTGTTGGCACTCACCGCGACAAAGAGCCGGTACTCGAGGCGACCGTAGAGTGTGACGTATACGAGCGCGCACCGGCACTAATTTCTCCCAGCAGAGTGGCCGCCGACACGGAGGAGGCGGCACGTGACACGCTCGTCGAAACCGACGCAGCCCGCTCGCCGACCAGCGTCGAAGTCGACGATCTGGTGCTGCGTGTGGAAGTGGTTGATGGCAGAGATTTGACGGCGGTTGTTGGCTGATGTCCAGTCGATGTTAATCGGTGCAAATTGTCCATCAGCACGCCGACTAGAGGGAAATAAAGCGTGGCTATGCGCTCCTTCTCGCCCTGCAGTCAGCAAATATATTCTGCTGTATTTTGAGTGTGTATGTGTTTGTGTATGTGTGTATGTGCGGGTGAGTCTGTGTAAGTGTGAGTTAAGTTAAAACCCACGTAGACAATGTATCATTGGCTACATGAGCGTTTGTTTGTTGCGCTTGATTTACGGTTCGAAAGTGCATTGAAATCTATTAGGTGTATAACATAAATAAATGAGTAAGTATACTTATAAGTAATTCAAATAGGATGTCCACGAAGTGCGGAATTCGTCGCTAGTTAATTCATACAGAACATAAGGTATAAATAGAAGGATGAACATATAAAGCCACGATCAACGTGGAAAACACAATAACTCATTAAAAATTATGTACAAACAAACAGGAAAAGATAGCAGAGACAAACAGATTAGTGAAAATAAAAATGGCAATTTAAAAATGTGGTGTGATCGTGTGCAGTGAGAGAGAGAGTGTGTGTGTGTGAAAGATTGTGTGTGCGTGAACGTGTTAGTGTGTCTATATGTGATCGTGTATGGTTGAATTGTATATTGCGTGCGAGAGTGTGTGAGCGAGTGTGTATAGCTGTGTCGGTGAGTGTGTGCAGTTGTTTCGGTGTGTGTGTGTGTATGTGTTTGTCGAGTATGCATGCCCCGCGGCGGCGAGCAATTGACCGGCTCGCCGCTGATTGGTTGTTACGGCGGGTGAGGACTGTGCGTGTGTGTGTGTGTGTGCTCCCGTGTTTCACGGTGTGAGCTTGGAGTCGGGTTCGTGGTGCGATTGTGGTGTGACGTCTTGTAGGCGCGCGTGGGGCAGTGATGCCCACGCGCGCCTGTCTGTAATATATTTTAGTCTCTTCAGTTGTGTTACAAAAAATGAAATACAAAAAAAACAACACTGGATCTAAGTAAAACAGGGGAAATATGCAGAATCGAAAGAAAGACTGGGATAAAATGAGAGAAAGTGAGAGAGAAAATGATAGAGAAAATGATAGAGAAAATGATAGAGAAAATGAGAGATAAAATGATAGAGAAAATGATAGAGAAAATGATAGAGAAAATGACAGAGAAAATGATAGAGAAAACGATAGAGAGAGATCGGTGGTCTCACAGCTGACTGATAACGATCATCATAGGCATGCTTCACTAGCATATCGCGCAACAGACGAATGCCTACACGTCTAATATCGGCCGTTTGACACAGCGACAAGCGAAGTTCGTACATTAGCACGCCGGCTAAGTAGTGATTCCAAGTGAATGACTCACTCAACACTAAGTAACGACGCTCAAAATCTGTCCAACATACATAATCATATGCTTTATAAACATTCACAAAGGTTTTATATGCATTAGATCAGTGGTTCTTAACCTTTTCTTTCTCTCGCTGATTCCCCACTTCTTAATGAGCCATCTCGCCTTCATTTTCCACACAACACAGCGCTGATAAATTCAATAAAATCAGTAGTTACATCAAAGTAAATGTCATTAGAGGTTATTGGAAACAAAAATAAACGAAATTGAATTGATGAATAACACACATAGTTGTCCTGTTCTGTCCGACCTTTAGCTTCCCACTTGGCAACTCTTCCATTCCCTACCAGTGGGGAAATTACCCACACAGGTTAAGAGCCACTAAATTAAATACATTTTATAAACGTGATATGCACTTTATTTTATTTCGTAAACAATGTTTTAATGTTTTCACTCAGCTTACATATTCATATTCTTCATGGCACATACGAGCTATACATCTGCATGGCGCCTATAGCAACCCCTGTATGGAGGATATAAACAACTTAACTCAATTAAACACACAAACATACAAACACACATGAAACATGCATGCACAGTAGAGGGAAATGACATTTGCAATTGTAACATATTAGATAGGTTAAAATATCTATATTTATACATCTATCTGACAATTATAACACCATCATCGTAACTTTTCACTATTCACTAACCAGCATTCACATATACTAACGCAAATCAACACACACACACACACACACACAAACACGCAAATTGTATTGAATGTGCATTATATTGTACTGCAAATAAAACTCACATCTGAGTGATTGCATTAAACGCTACCAAATTTGTTAATAATGACAAAATATTGGAGCTCACCGTGAATGGTGATGATTGGGCTTTTGAGCGACTCGAACACGGGCAGGTTGAGTGGAATATAGTGTTCGTGAGCGCACACCACTCGTAGAAAGTCCAATTTGTAACACCAGAGGGCGCGCGGATCGTTTAGACTAAAGTGGCGCAGATAGCACGCCACCACACCCAACACGAAGCCGCGATCCATCACACTCAAACAGCGCTATTCGTATATATTTGAGAGACACATAAATACATACACACACACACACACAGAGGCACAGACACACATGTCTGTAAATATTTTTGATGTCACAAAATTATCACTGTGTTAAAAATTATGCGTTATGCTCAAGTGTTTCATCTGAAAATTTATGCCGTTTATATAGCTTTGTTATTAAAATAAGTTGGTTAAACAGCGTCAGCTTTTTGACCAACTGTTTTGTCCATTGTGTTTACTTTCTTAGTTAGTACTGTGGCATGTGTTGTGGGCGATAAACTAATTAACTAACATGTATAAAAAGGCAAGCTGTGTAGAAGTACACACTGAAGCGACGCTGTTTGTGCCAGTATTACTAAAACTCCAATCAACATACTATAGATTCAGCACATTTAATTTCACACAAGAAAAAGATGAAATTGAACGGTTGCCATGGCAACAGTCAAAGTTACAATATACGACATAGTTAAGGTTGTCATGGCAACAATCAGCGTCACAAAACGAGTTTGAACGGTTGTCATGGCAACAGTCGATGTTACAATCTACAAAACTGTACGGTTGTTTTGGCAACCGTCCAAGTCACAATATACCAGCTGGAAACGTTGTCATGGCAACAGTCGATGTTACAATATACTGTACGGTTGTTTTGGCAACCGTCCAATTCACAATATACCAGCTGGAACGGTTGTCATGGCAACAGTCGATGTTACAATCTACAAAACTGTACGGTTGTTTTGGCAACCGTCCAAGTCACAATATACCAGCTGGAACGGTTGTCATGGCAACAGTCGATGTTATAATCTACAAAACTGTACGGTCGTTTTGGCAACCGTCCAATTCACAATATACCAGCTGGAACGGTTGTCATGGCAACAGTCGATGTTACAATCTACAAAACTGTACGGTCGTTTTGGCAACCGTCCAAGTCACAATATACCAGCTGGAACGGTGGTCATGGCAACAGTCGATGTTACAATACACAAAACAGTACGGTTGTTTTGGCAAGCGTCCAAGTCACAATATACCAGCTTGAACGGTTGCCATGGCAACAGCAGGCGTTATAATGTACAAAATGAACGGTTGTCATGGCAACACGTACATTGACGAGTCGTGCCAGACTAGTGTTGGCCCGGCGAGTTTCTGTGGGTAGTTGGCAGTGTTTGGTGAGTACATGATGTAGTACGGCCACAACCAGCCGTCGTAGCTGATCGCAAAAACTGGATGAGAACCGCTCACGACGTTGCATCTGTCCCAAGCGATACACATATAAACACACACATATATAAACACACATACACAATCACACACACAAGCACAAACACATATGAACACGCATACACACATAAATACACATACACAATCACAAACAAATATACCACATATATAAACACGCATACACACACACACACACACACACATACAATCACTCACACACATACACACGCACACAAACACGCACACAAACACACACACACACAATCACACATAAACACACGCACACCCATACATACAGAGAGACAAGCACACACACACACACACACACGCGCACACACACACACACACGCGCACACACACACACACACACACACACACAAACACACACACACACACACACACACAAATACACATTAACACACATAAACAAACACAAACACACACACACACAGATACATACACATAAACACACACACACACACAAACTAACACGCATACACACGCGCATATACATGCTTGCATGCACACACAAAGCCTGGTTTTGAACCACGGGCCTCCCGCTTGTGAGGCGGGTACACAAAACGGTCGCATACACAAACACACACATAAACACACATACAAACAAACACACACACACACACATACTTAAATTTTATATCTATTGACCACAACAAAAAATGGTCCAACAAGAGATAATATATCATACAACAAGCAAAAACATAAACATACGACAATGTAACAAAAACACAATATCATCTTAGCGGAAAATAATCAATAATACCGTGCCAATTGTGAGACGGGTGTGTTGTTGTCACTACACCACGCAGTCCAAGCTTCGTACCTTGATACGACCCGTGTGACAAAGATAGAGCGTCATCGACTTGTCCACCATGTGGAAAAGAGTGGCAGAATTGGCCAGCAGCTGATGTGCCAGCAAAAAATCCACCGCCGTCGGCTGCAGCAGGTCGCTGATGGCACGACATATTGCCTCGTGTAAAGTCCTCTCCCCACTACTACTGCCGCCGCCTGCGCCGCTGCTTATACTGTGAGAGGTGCGCATCACATGACGCACGTATACGTCCATTAAGCGTTGGCGCTGAATCTGCGAGACAGACGATACAGAAAGCGTCATATATTCCGCCGTCCATTCGCTAACTCATTCATTCATTCATTCATTCACTCACTCATTCATTCATTCATGCATTCACTCATTCATTCATTCACTCATTCATTCGTTCATTCATTCACTCACTCATTCATTCATTCACTCACTCATTCATTCACTCATTCATTCACTCACTCATTCACTCACTCATTCATTCATTCACTCACTCATTCGTTCACTCATTCATTCATTCATTCAATCATTCATTCATTCATTCATTCATTCACTCATTCATTCACTCATTCATTCATTCATTCATTCACTCATTCGTTCATTCATTCATGTATTTTGGTCATTGTTTGTGCTCAGTGTACGTGTACTTGTATATGCACAGTGTTCGTTTTTCACACAAAACAATCAACATTTTGACAGCACACATTTTCTCAACAAACAACAGCCTTTCAAATGCCTCTGAAATCGTAAGATTTAAAATTATTCCCTATGCTTGTGTGTGAGTGTGTGTTTTTTTAACACAAACAAATATATTTACAAACATGTACACATATTCACAACACTACAATACAATGGAGGCAGCGTTGTCACGAATGACGGCCAGGCTTATTCGCTGCCGATTGTGTATGTGTGTGTGTGTGTGTGTGTGTGTGTGTGTGTGTGTGTGTGTGTGTGTGTGTGTGTGTGTGTGTGTGTGTGTGTGTGTGTGTGTGTGTGTGTGTGTGTGTGTGTGTGTGTGTGTGTGTGTGTGTGTGTGTGTGTGTGTGTGTGTGTGTGTGTGTGTGTGTGTGTGTGTGTGTGTGTGTGTGTGTGTGTGTGTGTGTGTGTGTGTGTGTGTGTGTGTGTGTGTGTGTGTGTGTGTGTGTGTGTGTGTGTGTGTGTGTGTGTGTGTGTGTGTGTGTGTGTGTGTGTGTGTGTGTGTGTGTGTGTGTGTGTGTGTGTGTGTGTGTGTGTGTGTGTGTGTGTGTGTGTGTGTGTGTGTGTGTGTGTGTGTGTGTGTGTGTGTGTGTGTGTGTGTGTGTGTGTGTGTGTGTGTGTGTGTGTGTGTGTGTGTGTGTGTGTGTGTGTGTGTGTGTGTGTGTGTGTGTGTGTGTGTGTGTGTGTGTGTGTGTGTGTGTGTGTGTGTGTGTGTGTGTGTGTGTGTGTGTGTGTGTGTGTGTGTGTGTGTGTGTGTGTGTGTGTGTGTGTGTGTGTGTGTGTGTGTGTGTGTGTGTGTGTGTGTGTGTGTGTGTGTGTGTGTGTGTGTGTGTGTGTGTGTGTGTGTGTGTGTGTGTGTGTGTGTGTGTGTGTGTGTGTGTGTGTGTGTGTGTGTGTGTGTGTGTGTGTGTGTGTGTGTGTGTGTGTGTGTGTGTGTGTGTGTGTGTGTGTGTGTGTGTGTGTGTGTGTGTGTGTGTGTGTGTGTGTGTGTGTGTGTGTGTGTGTGTTTTTTTTTTTTTGTTTTTTTTTTTTTTTTTTTCGAGACACAAACAAATATATTTACAAACGTGTACACATATTTACAATACTACTATAAAACAATGGAGGCGGCGTTGCCACGAATGACGGCCAGGCTTATTCGTTGTCGAAGCCAGGCCGTCTCTCGCGGCTCCCCTGAACGCTCACTTATTCTGCCGCCCAGGAGCTTCACGAAGTCGTCCAGGGATGCCCCCATCACGCCGGTGGTCTCGATGGCCAGCGGCACGAAATCGTACCGCTGGCACAGATCTGAGTAGCGCCGCCGCTTTCGGAATTCCGCCGCCTGCGCTGCTGCCCCGGGAGTGACCGCGCCGTCCAGCAGATGTGTGTCACAGAACGTGTTGACGCAGGTCACATCCCAGAGCAGCGACTTGCCGTGTCGCACCGGGAACACGGTGATTCCGTCCGGTCGGCGGCCGTCGCCGCGGTCCAGGCCTCGTGGCTCCAGCACCGCGGCGATTCCTGCCGACGCCAAACTGCGGCGAATGATGTTGTTCAGCGCCGTGTGGCGTGGCAGGCGGCCGGCATTGCGACTGCAGGAGAGGCTATGGTGGCCCCACCTGTCAGTTGTGGCACCGCAGCGACACCTGTGCGGCTCTTGCACTGCGGCACCAAGTCGCAACGCCACGCCGACTCGGACGGCTTCGTCTGGCAGCAGCAAGCCGAGGCTGGCGACAGGCAGCGCTGACAGCCAAGCGCCACTGTGAGGAGCGGACGCGGCCAGGAGACGGGCTCGGCACAGCTGGTTCGCGCTTCCGAGGAGATGTTGTTGGCGGACGGAGGAAGATCGGTCGTCTAGGTGGCGCTGGTGCAGTGGCTCGCTCGCGCTGAAGTCCGGGCACATGGTGTCCACGAACTCCTCGATGGCTGTCACCAGAGAGCAGGGTCTGTCACCGCTTGTGCGGTGGTTAATGAGACAGACCAAGTCTCGGGTAGCTTCCAGCGAGGCGATGTGGGCAGGTAGTGCCACGTCGCTCAGCCGTCTGGCTCCGATACCTCCGTGGCGGACCGGAAGAGAAGCCTGCAGCCACTGTGCGTCTGACATGGCGACATTGCAGCAATCGCTGATGGCCGATCTCAGCTGCTCGTCGATGTCACCCATTTGTTCGCGGGCCTGGTACACCGGCGCTGCTCTCAGCAGGTATATTGCCCGCGGAACCGATGCGTACCTGCTGAGAAAAAACAGCGCCGGGTGCGAGCCGATGTTGACTGAGCGCTGGATCAGCAGGGACGTTTGGTGCTCGATTTTGTTGAGCGCCTCTGCAATGCCGCTAGTCTGCACTGGTGCGCCGAGCAGATGGAGGTCAGAGAGCGGCGTGACTGTGGCCGAGGCAAGCAGTGATGTGGCGGCCTCGTTCGAGTCGTCGGTCTCTGCTGGTCGTGTGTCAGTGGCTGGACCCAGACTGACAACTTCGCATTTGCCGACGTTTAGCTCGAGACCCATGCTGCCGAGGGCCGGGATCAGGCGGCTGACGTCTGCAAGCACCACTTCCCTGGGGCCTACCAGTGTGGCGTCGTCCAGGTACCACAGGTTCAATGGCGACTGAAGAGACTGGGCCACTGGGTCGACGGCGAGGGCGAACAAGATGGGCCCGAGCGGGTCTCCCTGCTGTACACCGCGACAGGACCAGATTCGCGTGGTGCCGTGGTACAGTGGGGTTGGCTGGCCGTACGCCTGCTGGACGAGCGGCAATGCTGCGGGGAAACGACGGGCGACTTCGTCGAGCAGCGCGCGCCGACTGAGGGTGTTGAAGGCGTTGGTCACATCCAGCTTCAGCAGAATGTGACCATGCCGACCGTTAGCCTCATTGACGAAAGCGCGCGTGGCGTGCACGGCCGCTTCGCAGCCCAGCTTGCACCCCACTCCGAGCTGAACGGGGCGCAACTGCTGTGCGACTGCGCTCGTCATTTTGCCAGCGATCAGTTTGCTGGCGAGGCGCCGCAAAACACTGCCGACGGCTACTGGGCGCAGCCCGCCGGACTTCTTGCGCAATGCGATTAGTCGCGCGCTGTAGAATGCGCCGAGCACGAAGTCCGGGATGCGACCCTGTACACAACAGTTGCACAGCTGCGTCAGTGCCTTCAGCAGCTGGGCACCCGCTTCAGCCGTCTGTGGCGCGATGAGCTGGCGGAGATGTAGCGGCCGTGTTCCGTCCAGTCCTCCCGATGAGCCTTTGGGCATCGAGTGCACGACGGAGCGGATCTCGTGCTCCTCAAAAATCGGCAGTGTTACGGCGTCATGCATCTGCAGCTGCTCGTCCGGCAATGCAGGCGGGTGCTTGCGCTCGAGCTCGGCGGTCACTGCCTCGTCGTCCCCGGCCAAGCAGTCGCTGGATGTCAGCAGGCGGAGCGCTGCACCAATGTCTCCATCGGCGCACTTGGCTCTGACGCCGCGGGATCTGGCCTCGTTTTCGTCGTGCTGTGATCGCACTCGGTTTTGTGTGTCCCGCTTCTTCCTTGCTGCTGCGTCGGAGCTGATCGGACCCGTCAAGGCGTATGACAGCAGCTTCCACCAGGCCGAGAGGGAGCGCTGTTCCAGAGCCGCCGTGATGTGCTGTGCGAGGTCGGCTGCCACCCGATGACGCAGCGCACGTGGGACGTGCTGACGCACTCGGCGTTTCTGTCTGAGTTCGGCAAGCGCCGCAGCCAGGTCTGTCGGAGTAGTGGTGTTAACGTCGGCTGGCGGGTCCACGTCGCCATCCGCACCGCGGCTCTGCATGCACGCACCGCAATGCCACACCGGCAAGACGTCGGCTTGTGCCCGGGTGATTCCCACGCAGGTGAGGTGGAATGACCGCTCACATTGCGCGCAGGAAATCACCCGCCTTCTGCTGTTGGCAGTGCCGCAGTGATGACACGGCTGCGTGGGGTCGGATCCCGTGTCTGCGCTGGGGGCCAGCTCGGCCTGAATTCCGACAGCTTGGCAACGGGCTAGACGGCATGGCGCGCACGATCTGTCTTGCGGAGTGAGACGGCAGCTGCCTCCACGGTCGCACTGTCTCCCCCGCACGCCGCTGTCTTTGTGTCGCCGCCAGAATACGTCGCATGCTCTGCAGAGAGCCACA
Organism: Sacculina carcini; assembly: GCA_916048095.2. Lineage (NCBI taxonomy): Eukaryota > Metazoa > Arthropoda > Thecostraca > Sacculinidae > Sacculina > Sacculina carcini. The sequence goes on from OU696585.1 coordinate 1,868,932, forward strand.
TCATTGTGCGTCTGTCGCACTCCGTTTTTAGAGTCACAAACAGCGCACGACAAATGATGTAGCTCTTGCGTCATTGCAGGCTACAATTACACAAAACTATATACACACATTCAATATACACGAATTTCACTGGCACAATGTGGGTGGTCGATGACTAGAAGGGTGGGTATGACTAGAAGGGGAAACACTGGCACAATAAACACACTGGCACACTGGGGTATTTACACGCGCAGTCGTCCTGCGTAACGGCCACCGCGATGATTGATGGTGACAGGTGTCACGGTAAACGTGTAAACACGCGACCGGACACGCTCACAAAATCGCGCGAGCACTTTTAAATACACACCTAACCTAACTGAGGAGCCGGGCCACAGACACAACCTTCTCCGGTGAAGGACTGAACAAGACTGTGTGTGTGTGTGTGTGTGTGTGTGTGTGTGTGTGTGTGTGTGTGTGTGTGTGTGTGTGTGTGTGTGTGTGTGTGTGTGTGTGTGTGTGTGTGTGTGTGTGTGTGTGTGTGTGTGTGTGTGTGTGTGTGTGTGTGTGTGTGTGTGTGTGTGTGTGTGTGTGTGTGTGTGTGTGTGTGTGTGTGTGTGTGTGTGTGTGTGTGTGTGTGTGTGTGTGTGTGTGTGTGTGTGTGTGTGTGTGTGTGTGTGTGTGTGTGTGTGTGTGTGTGTGTGTGTGTGTGTGTGTGTGTGTGTGTGTGTGTGTGTGTGTGTGTGTGTGTGTGTGTGTGTGTGTGTGTGTGTGTGTGTGTGTGTGTGTGTGTGTGTGTGTGTGTGTGTGTGTGTGTGTGTGTGTGTGTGTGTGTGTGTGTGTGTGTGTGTGTGTGTGTGTGTGTGTGTGTGTGTGTGTGTGTGTGTGTGTGTGTGTGTGTGTGTGTGTGTGTGTGTGTGTGTGTGTGTGTGTGTGTGTGTGTGTGTGTGTGTGTGTGTGTGTGTGTGTGTGTGTGTGTGTGTGTGTGTGTGTGTGTGTGTGTGTGTGTGTGTGTGTGTGTGTGTGTGTGTGTGTGTGTGTGTGTGTGTGTGTGTGTGTGTGTGTGTGTGTGTGTGTGTGTGTGTGTGTGTGTGTGTGTGTGTGTGTGTGTGTGTGTGTGTGTGTGTGTGTGTGTGTGTGTGTGTGTGTGTGTGTGTGTGTGTGTGTGTGTGTGTGTGTGTGTGTGTGTGTGTGTGTGTGTGTGTGTGTGTGTGTGTGTGTGTGTGTGTGTGTGTGTGTGTGTGTGTGTGTGTGTGTGTGTGTGTGTGTGTGTGTGTGTGTGTGTGTGTGTGTGTGTGTGTGTGTGTGTGTGTGTGTGTGTGTGTGTGTGTGTGTGTGTGTGTGTGTGTGTGTGTGTGTGTGTGTGTGTGTGTGTGTGTGTGTGTGTGTGTGACACCTGATTGAGGCTTTATTAAGTCGGCTTATATAAGCCGAGACTTTTTCGCTGTTGAGTGTGTGTGTGTGTACAATAAGTATTTACAATAAGCTCTCCCCAACACTACGTTCTATCAATTCTATCCCTGTTTTCAAAAAACACTCAAAGAAATTTTTCATGGTGAAATCGTATTATACTCTAGAGAACATTGTCTATATTAGTGATGATTACAAGGTGTAAATTATCTCTTTTCTTTCTTTACCTTTCACTTTCTGTGTGTGTGTGGCTATGTGTCTGTGTGTGTGCGTTTGTGTGTGTAAGTGTGTGTGTGCGTGTGCGTTTGTGTGTGCGTTTGTGTGTGTGTGAGTGTGTGTGCGTGTGCAGCGCCCTAGAGACCCTCTAGGTGTAGGGCGCTATATAAGTATCTACCTAATGTAATGTAATGTGACACCTGATTGAGCGTGTGTATAACATGTGAGACGAGACGGCACGCGCTATGCAGCACGTGTTGGGACTCCGTGTTGACCATGATACGTAGCAGCTGGTTCATAATTGTCGCCAAATGCTGCACAAGCGTTGTCGTGTCGATCGCATGCAACGCCTGACAAGACAAATAAAAAATAAATCCCAGCGCCAACGTCAAATTGGCGGCAAAACACACACACATACACACTTTCAAACACACTCACATACACATACTGACACACACACACACACACACACTTTCAAACACACTCACATACACATACTGACACACACACACACACACTTTCAAACACACTCACATACACATACTGACACACACACACACACTTTCAAACACACTCACACATACACTGACACACACACTTTCAAACACACTCACACACACATAAAAACACTGACACACACATACACACACACACACACAATCACACACATACACACACACTGACACACACACACACACACACACACACACTGACACACACAAGCACACGCGAAAGATTTGGTCAGGCTCAAAAGCCAAGCGCACACGCATTTATGTGTGTGTGTATATGTGTGTGTATATGCATGTGTGTGTATGTGTATGTGTATATATATGTGTATGTGTATGCGTGCGTGACCTTGATTTGTACGTCAGTGTCAGAATCGGAGGCGTACACGGCCGCTAATCTGCAGTCGGTCATTTTGTGGCAGTGTGTGATGAACTGGGCGAGATGGGGATCGCTAGGGTGCACGCTTGATGCCAGACGCAACGCCACGTGCAAGAGAGGACGTCGACCGTCCAGCCAGCGGACCTCAGGCCCCGAGAACTGGTGCCGAGTTCATATATAACACACAAATACACGTCGTTAAGTATAGCCAGTTAGTCTAGTGGCGTAGCGCATGCGTTCGGTGCAGGAGATCCCCGGTTCAAAACCCGGCACAGTTGAAATTTATTCAATGTAATGTATTTGTCTTTGAGACAGCATGAAAAGAGGAAATAATGGCGGCTTATCATGGATAAATAAAAAGATAATTACATTATCAAGAATTGAGAAAGACTACTGCACTATTAAATATACTTAGACTTCCCTCTACGACACTTCACTTAGGACCTCACGGATGTAGAAAAAAACCTCGCCAGAAACAAGAGCAGTATAACGAGATCACACACGGTGGCTCGCAGATAGTGTGTAGCAAATGTGTCATTGTGTCAATGTGTCAGAATATCAGTCATTCATTGTATCAGTGTTGTGTGTCAATATGTCAGTATTCCAGTGAATCAATGTGTCAATGTATCAGTGTGTCAATGTGTCAGTATGTGCACTAGAATTGGTCAAATTTTTTAATGTTAGTGTCAATTTGCGGTGGATGCAGTTTTTTGCATATATTTCGAAAAATGCGAATATTGCGAATATTTCAATAACTTTTTTCGTAAATGCATTTGAAAATAGCATTCTTTCAAGTAATTAATTGATATACGTACATTGTAAATGTATCAACGTGTCAATGTGTCAACGTATCAATGTGTCAATGACTCAATGTGTCAGTATGTCAACGTATCAATGTGTCAATGTATCAATGTATCAATGTGTCAATGTATCAACGTATCAATGTATCAATGTGTCAATGTATCAATGTGTCAACGTATCAATGTGTCAATGTGTCAATGTATCAATGTGTCAATGTATCAATGTTTCAATGTATCAGTGTATCAATGTGTCAATGTATCAATGTATCAGTGTGTCAACGTATCATTGTTTCAATGTGTCATTGTATCAGTGTGTGTCAATGTATCAATGTATCAACGTATCAATGTGTCAACGTATCAACGTGTCAACGTATCAACGTGTCAACGTATCAATGTATCAATGCGTCAATGTATCAATGTGTCAACGTATCAATGTGTCAATGTATCAGTGTATCAATGTTTCAATGTGTCAATGTATCAATGTATCAGTGTATCAATGTGTCAATGTATCAATGTATCAATGTATCAATGTGTCAACGTGTCAACGTATCAATGTGTCAATGTATCAATGTATCAATGTATCAATGTGTCAGTGTATCAATGTATCAATGTGTAAGTGTATCAATGTATCAGTGTGTCAATGTTTCAATGTGTCAATGTATCAGTATGTCAATGTGTCAATGTATCAGTGTGTCAGTGTATCAGTGTGTCAATGTGTCAATGTATCAGTGTGTCAGTGTATCAGTGTGTTAGTGTATCAGTGTATCAATGTATCAATGTATCAGTGTGTCAATGTGTCAATGTTTCAATGTGTCAATGTATCAATGTATCAATGTATCAGTGTATCAATGTGTCAATGTATCAATGTATCAATGTATCAATGTGTCAACGTATCAATGTGTCAATGTATCAATGTGTCAATGTATCAATGTATCAATGTATCAATGTATCAGTGTGTCAACGTGTCAACGTATCAATGTGTCAATGTATCAATGTATCAGTGTGTCAACGTGTCAATGTGTCAATGTGTCAACGTATCAACGTGTCAGTGTGTCAACGTATCAATGTATCAGTGTGTCAACGTATCAACGTGTCAATGTATCAATGTATCAACGTATCAATGTATCAGTGTATCAATGCGTCAATGTATCAATGTGTCAACGTATCAATGTGTCAATGTATCAATGTATCAATGTGTCAATGTGTCAATGTATCAACGTATCAATGTATCAGTGTGTCAAAGTATCAATGTATCAATGTATCAATGCGTCAATGTATCAATGTGTCAGTGTTTCAACGTGTCAATGTATCAATGTATCAGTGTATCAATGTGTCAATGTATCAATGTATCAGTGTGTCAACGTGTCAATGTGTCAATGTGTCAACGTATCAACGTGTCAGTGTGTCAAAGTATCAATGTATCAATGTATCAATGTGTCAACGTATCAATGTATCAACGTATCAATGTATCAGTGTATCAATGCGTCAATGTATCAATGTGTCAACGTATCAATGTGTCAATGTGTCAATGTATCAACGTATCAATGTATCAATGCGTCAATGTATCAATGTGTCAGTGTTTCAACGTGTCAATGTATCAATGTATCAGTGTGTCAACGTGTCAATGTGTCAATGTGTCAACGTGTCAGTGTGTCAACGTATCAATGTATCAGTGAGTCAAAGTATCAATGTGTCAACGTATCAGTGTGTCAATGTATCAATGTGTCAATGTATCAGTGTGTCAACGTATCAGTGTGTCAATGTGTCAACGTATCAATGTGTCAATATGTCAATGTATCAACGTATCAACGTATGAATGTGTCAACGTATCAATGCGTCAATGTGTCACCCACCCCCTTGCCCATGCCGAGCTGTTCAATGGCGAGATATCCCGGTGGTAGGTTGGCAGCCACCGCCACAGTCTGAGCTTCCAGGTTGAGTCTGCTGAGGCCACAACACAGCCAAATTACACCAAATACAACACATAAGTGGACGATAATTCATAAATGTGTATGACCCTCAATATCAGGGTTTCTTAGGAGTAGGAGTTTCCTAGGCGATGCGAACCAGGTACCTCATAGATGATGAGGATTTATGTGAGAATTTAAAGGAATTATACGTTTTTACCCATGTTGTATATTTTTCCCTGCGAAAATCGTTTTGCTTGATCCTCTTAAACAATGCGCGGAGTAATATATCCAAATATATTTCCCTAGTGGACGGACAAAGTTGCAAGCAAACTCGAGAATACAGGCTGTGATAACTGACTGCCGATTAGAAAATGGTTCCATTCAAGAAATCAATAATATATCAGGTGTGTGTGTGTAGCATTTTTATTCAAACAGAATTAAAACAAGCACCACTATGAAGCTACACCGAACACAACAGGAATTGGACGCATTGAAAGACTCAAAGAAGCAAACTGAATAGATGAAAGCAATAGAGAAAAACAACGCTTATAAGAAGACAAGAGCGAGCGACGTGCTGAAAATCGCACCTTCCTTTGTGAAGCAGCGGAATCCAGGCGTATCCCACACATGCCTCGTACTGCGAGTCGTCTAGGCTTGCTTGTGAGGAGGCTGCCGTTGTCGTCATTTTCTTCACCGACCTGGCGCCGCTGTGTTGTTGATTACAGCTTACGTGAACGAACGAGAAGAGCAGATGATGCTGAGCAGTGATATGCAGCGGTAAGATGAACTTCAGCTCGTCAGACCACGCCGGGCTTGTGTCGTGGTATAATACTGAAGTGATGTGACGAGTGTGCACCAATGTACCCGCACCAGTGCCACCACACGCCGAATAACAACACTGAGCACACACACAAACATACACACACACATAGATACACACACACACACACATAGACACACACAAAGATAGACTGGATGGAAAAGGTTGGGTAGTTTGGTTAGTGAGTGAGATCGAAAGGGACACAATAAATGACTTAGACAGACCAGAGTGGTTATAGGAATATGAGAGATAAGTAGAGATAAGATAAGTAGAATTTCCCAAATAGGTGTATAGAAACTTGGAATATTCTGGAAAAAGATGTGAAGTGGAATTACAACATAACTACAAGTACAACATACAACATACAACATAACTAGCGAGTACAACTAGTGAGTACATACAAACACAAACACACACACAAACACATTATATATGTATATAATGACAAAGAGAATACACAAAATGGTGGTTGTGGTTGTCAAACAATATTTCGGATTGTTTCTTGGTGAGTGATATGCAGTTATCACATTGTTAAACTTGATTAGCTGAAATATTGATACGATGGTTACACCAAGAACAGTGGATCACAACCTTTTTTCTCACTGATTCCCCACTTCTTAATGATATCTTCTTTTTCCACACAACATGGCGCTGATAAATTCAATAAATTCAGTAGTTACATCAAAGTAAATGTCAAGAGGTGATTAGAAACAAATGATAAACGAAATTTAATTGATACAAAAACACACATAGTTGTCCTGTTCTGTCCGACCTTTAGCTTCCCACTTGACAACTCTTCCATTCCACACAGGTTGAGAACCACTGATTTAGAAAAGGAATATTTTCGGTTAATAAGACTCTGGTCCCGGCTGGCTGCGGCAATTTCGCACCTGGATGGGCGAAGCGTCAGCGGTGTCTGAGGCGCGCAGCTCCACGCGACAAGCAATATTACGCGCTCTGAACGTCTTTTGCGCGTCGAACTTGAGTCGCCGCGGGTAGACGTACAGCAGATTGGTGTAGCTGGTGTAGGGGCGCACATGCTGAGGCGGCGCGCCGGGCAGCTGCTGAAGCTGGTGACAAACAGCAGCTGTTGGCGGCTGCGGAAACGGCGTCAGTCGCGCCGCGATCGGCGACAAACAATCTGCCGGCGCGTCAAAGTTAAATAATGAAAAAAACGCGCCACACGAACAAACGGACGCAAAGCCAACATTTCATGGACGGTACAATGTAAATGTAAACTGGCAGTGGCACATCCAGAGTGCAATTTCAGGGGGGCTGAATTATGTATGAGTGACTAGGTAGCGTGTGAAGGTCATGACTTGAGGCATTTTTTCAATTATATATACACACACATTTACACATACAATATTGTGCGAATATTTTTTGCGATAATGCTTATATCAACAAATTCTACTGAAATATATTTTTTCATGACCTCTTTTAGAGGACCTCTTGGCTATGAGGAGTTGATGGAAACATTGGGGGGGGGAGACTTCAGCCCCCCCCTCTGGATTGGCCAGTGTAAATTAGCATAGAATCTCACATATTTTTCGGCGTAATGTCAGCAGCATATCAGTCGTATAGAAACAACATTCAAAACAAGACAGCCACTTGAAGCACAATGGCCAATGTTACAATAGATCAGTGGTTTTCAAACTTTTTCCTCTCATCGCCCCTTCACCACACCACTGAAGCTAAACAGCCAACGACCGCCGAAAAACGACAGAAAATGTACTTATTAATAAGTTACAATTAATGAAATAAAACTGGCCAACGAAGTCCCGGAACAAGCATATCGCACTTTGGGAGGCGAAACCGCCCACATTGAAAACCACTGGAACACACCAACAGAGTATATACCTGCTGGACAAACTTATCTTAATTATTATTATTATTATTATTATTATTGAACAAAACGACTGTAATGACTGATGATGTTATAAGCACTGACTTTGAGGACACGTGGTGATCAGTCTGCTTTTGATGATCAGCGAGCCGGGAACCGACGACAAACGACTCAGCTTTTCAGGCCTGCGTCACAATCGAACACATCAAGAACTAAATAAAATGCAACACTGAAATATAATTGTTGTCGATTTTTTCATTTATTACTCAATTAATTGGTCATTCATTCAATATATTATAAAACACAATTGCAAGAATTATAATAATAAATATAAATATTCGGAAAAATCACGCACAGTGCCACATTGGGTACATCTGTTTGAGAAAATAAAAACACACACAAAATGAACCCACGTTCTTCAACCCCCTGCTATACCTCTTCCAGTCTTGCAGAGTCTTGATGACGTCATCCTCGGACATTCGGTGAGCCTCCTGCCGAAATAGCGCCGGAAACTGTGACGTCACGTCCAGCTGAGAGGCCGAGCGAAACAGAGGCCGAGCCGACCACACAAACGGCATGCGAAAACCACCTTGACTGCACACAAACACACACACACACACACACACACACACACACATACCGTATATTTCGGTTTATAAGGCGACCGTCAGATAAGACGAGGTACAAAATTAGAGCAAATTTTTATGCATTTATCATATATCGGTTGTATAAGACGACTGCTAAATGACGAAACCATGTTTGTTTGGCCTAGACTAGTGTGCGAGTGCTAAGCTGTAGTAGCCAATCCTGCCAAGAGATGCCTACTCTTATAATACCTACTCTTATTGAGAAATAAAGATGTTTGTAATCAACCATATATATTTACAAACAAAATGATACTGATTTTTCATGTAAAATGAAAAATTATGTACGCAGAATTCAAGGTCTGACTTTTATACCGTTTGTATAAGACGACCCTCAATTTTTAAGGGTGATTTTTTTATTTTAAGGGTCGTCTTATACGCCGAAATATACGGTATATATATATATATATATATATATATATATATATATATATATATATATATATATATATATATATATGCGTGTGATAATTTTGCTTGTATGCTCGTACTTATGTACAATCTTGTGTATATGTGTGTATGTATGTATAGGTACATGCATGTGTGTGTGTTTGTGTGCACGAGTGAGTGTATATCTAAATGTTGTGAAGTTTGTTACTGCTGCTGCAAATTATTGTTACCCTGATGTGCCATGTCCTATATAAATTGTGGTTCTGCGAGCTCCTCCGGAGGAGTAGAACTAAAATATTCATAAAGAATAAAGAATAAAAGGAAATTAAATTCATAACAACAAGCCCTGACACAGTTTCACCAGACATCCCCACATACATAAAGTTGTACTCATATTTTCATACAATGTGTAATGTTTGCACGATATTGTGAGGCGGGCACGAGTGCTCCCTCACGCCCCATCCCCCTGTAAACTCCCCCTCACCGGTCGCAGGCCATTCGCGCTTGATGTTGCGCCTTGGCGACGAACTTGGCGTCGGCAGAGTGACAGTAAGTGTCGCACACATCCGACACGGCGCCCTGCAGCACTTTGTCAATGCGCACGTACAAGAACACCTCGTCATGCGGCTCCTGTACGCTAAAAACCGCCTGCACACAAACATACACACACACACACATACATGCACCGACAAGCATACATAAATACAGACACACACACACACATGAATGCATAAATACAGACACACACACATGCAGACAGACAAGCATATATAAATACAGTCTGCGCACGAACATATACGGAGACACATACAGGAAAGCATAGATACAGACACACACACACATACAGATAGACAGATACACACAAGCACAAGATACAAGATACAAGATACAAGCACAGATACACACACACAAGCATATACAAATACAGTCTGCACACAAACATACATACACATACATGCACAAACAAGCATACACAAATACAGACACACACATACATGCAGGCAGATACGCATACACACACACACACACACACAAGCACACACCGATATACACACATCCACACACATACATACATACAGACAAACAAACATTAATACACACACATAAGTATACACACATATATACATACAGTCACACAAGCACACATACATATAGACGCATACACAGACACACAGACACACGCACACACACACACCACACACAGTTAACTCATATGGTATCTAATAAACGAACAAATATATGGAAAATAAAGCATATCATACAACAAAATATGGCATATATGAATATATGACGTACACTCATATACGCAAGCATCAAACACCAATGGGGAAATAAATCCACACACACACCCAAACAAACACAAATGAAGATAGGAAAAATATATAGAAAAAAAACGTGACAAGATGGGATTCGAACCCGCCGCGGTCGTGTCAGCCAATCGGACGAGACGCTAGAGAGATCAGACAGCAGACATGAGTCGGATGGACAGGATTTTGTGGGCGAACCGCGGCGCACACAGGCCACCAAATTGCGCACACATGCGTCATTAATGTCGAACTGAAAGTCCTCGGATAATTTACGCGCGTATTTGGCATCGTACACACATAGCGTGGTAATATAGGGCTCCACCTGACACATACACACATAAATGTATGAAAATGGAGAAAATGTGTTGATAAATATGTTTGATATTGATTTAAAACTTCAGACATTGATTTATTCGTTGTAATGTGAATATGTACGCGTGTTGTGTGTATGTGTGTGAGTGTGTGTGTGTGTGTGTGTTTGTGTGTATTTAAAACTGAAAGAGCGAAAACTCGACAGGATATTTTATATTTCTCAATTGTTTCTATACATTTGCACGGTGTGTTTTTTTATATAAATATATTCAACTGAACTGAACACACATGATTTTAATATGTCTACATGAGCAGTTTGTAGCCTTTTTTCTCTGATTTCCCACTTAAAAACGAGCCAACTCTTCATTGCCCTCAATTTCACGAATATTCCGCTAACATGAATACACTTATACCGTAGGTCCCGGCTATTAGTCCAATAAGCCCATGCCACTTTTCAGGCCTCAAATACTAGGTTTTTTAGTAGCATGCTCCAATGAGCCCACCAAAAATGTGAAAAAAATTTTCAGTGGTCTTTTTCAAATGTTCTGTTTGTTCTACATATTATATCATTCATTATCATTCTATCATTTACGTGTTAATTTACGTTATTCATCAAACTATTGCACATATTTGTAATTTGTTAAAATTGATATAATTTATAATAAATGAAGCATATTCTTCCTTCTTTCATATGAGCTATCAGTCAAATTTTGATTCCGTATGGTTCCATAGCTATGGTAGTACTGTATATACACAAGCTATTTTTCCAATTTTCAGTGCATTTTTTCACTTTGAAATAGCTGTCTGGCCATTAAGCCCTCTTTGAAAAATATGCAGTAGAATTTTGGATTAAAATATGAGCTTAATGGTCGGGACCTATGGTATATCAATCTATCTAACGGCTTAATATAACGAGCCTCGCGCTAGAAATGGCACCAAAATTATAACTCCGCATCCTGTAACTTGTAAAATAACGCTAGACATTACCCAATTATTTCGTGAATTTATTATCAATAACAAGAGTATCAGATGGTATAGCAGCTAGATAATAATATATTATAAAGATATATTGTGTAACCAAACTATGCCACATACTGTAGAACCACAGTATACTGTCGAATCTGAGTAAAATATCTCGAGATTTTGAAGCGTCTGAGTCCAACACGTATAAGTGTGATTTCTTGCTGGCATACAAACAAGTGAAGTCCGAAAGTATAAACAGTTAACGTGCCTGCACAACACTTGCCTGCGTGTGAGCGCCATCATAGGGCTGCAGTCGGAAGCGCAGACTTTCACATTCAAGCAGCACACACAGAGCAGAGGCAGAGGGTGTGAGCTCCGACTGGCCGCAACAGACAGAGGACGAGGCAAACGGCTGAGTCACAAGATGGTCGCAACGTGAAATAGTCGATAATGGACTCGTCTGAACAGACACACACACACACAGACACACACACATTACATACACACACACACACAGACACACATTACATACACAATTAGACAGACAGAAATCACCGGCAGACAACATGATAAATAAGAATGCGAGTTAGCGATAGTGTGCTTTAGAAAATGACGCCAACATACACACACACACACACATACACATACATACAGGCAGGCTAAAAGACAGACAGATAAACAGACAGACAGAGATAACCATACAGATACAGAAAAAGAAAGACAGTAAAACAGACAGAGAGATCATGATGATGAATGGTGTTTAAGAGTCGCTCCGGCCTATTAGATTAGATCATATGGATCCCCCCCCACACACACAGAAACAGCCAGAAAAAAGAGAGACACACACACATATATATATATATATATATATATATATATATATATATATATATATATATATATATATATAGAGAGAGAGAGAGAGAGACACACACACAGAGAGAGAGGGAGACACACAAGTACACACAGACAGAAAGAGAAACAGAAACACACATACACATACAGACAGAGAGAGGCAGAGAGAAAAACACACACAGAAACAGATTGGGGCACACATACAAAGAGATAAAGACATATATAGGGAAAGAGAGAAACACACAGAGAGAGATATATACAAAGAGAAACACACACAGAGACAAAGGAAGAGATAGAGACACACACACACACACAGAGAGAAAGACACACACACACACACACACACACAGAAAGACACACACACACACACACACACACACAAAGAAAGACACACACACACACACACACACACACACACACACACACACACACACACACACACACACACACACACACACGCAGAAAGACACACACACAGAGAGAGAGAGAGAAAGACACACACATACACACACAGAAAGACACAGACACACATACAAACACACACACACACACACACACACACACACACACACACACACACACACACACACACACACACACACACAGGGCGGCCCAGACGATCGACACCTGAATGTCGGCACACAGCTGAAAGATACAGTGCCGGTCGGCGGCGCGTGCCCGGCCCACCACGTATTCGGTCTCTGCGGCGTAGCGGGCCAGCCGCGGGTGCAGGCTGTGCTCGAGACCGCGCACTGTGTTCCGCCAATCGCCGCCGGACGACGACTGGCCGGAGCGGCAAGATGCCGGATGACGTTCTGCGGCAGTCAACAGGCTCAATGACAACACTGACACGACAGTGGTGAAAGCAACACACACACACACACTCTCTCACACACACACAAGCATACAGTATATTGTTAGAAAACGTACAAGCACAGTAATAACACTAAATATGTGTCACATTAAATTCCATAACAATACGAATCCTGAGCTAAAAGTGAACTACAATAAAACACACAGAAAATACAACACAACATGCACGTCCAAGGCAAAAATGGCACACACACACGCGCACACATCACAAGTATACAATCTTAAACACAAACTCTCTTAAGAGAAACGGCTTAAAGGGAATAAGACCTCCAAAAAAATGGTCCAAGTCCCCCTTAAGCCCCACAAAAATCCTGATCATGGACGTTTCAAGTGCAGTTGCTCATGTTTCGCAAAGCACCACATCTTTTTCCTGATCATCTTTTTCCTATCAGCGCCAATGGAACGAGCTGATGTGTGCGGGTCACCTTGAGAATTGAGCGCGTGCAGATCGGAGGCAGAGGGGCAGCAGGAGGAGGAGGACACAGAGACAGAGGGGTTGGTAGAGTTGAGAGACACAGCCAGTCTAAGTGCATCGAGCCACGATCCCAGCTCAATATCACTGTCGGAAGCCAACACATACACCTTGCCCTCACCACTAGCACTTCCTCCCGCACTGGCGCGAAGCTCCACACTCGGCTTACTGCGACGTGTCACCTGTATGTCAACACACACACACATACACACACACACACACACACACACAAACACACACACACACACACACAGTCAGCACGAATATCCTGCAGACAAATTGTTGTAACCTCAAATTGAAATCATTACTCATGCCTGTTGAAAACATGGACGTGTGCAAGATTCGAACCCAAGTGCGCTGTGTTAAAGCATGCTGTTTACACCACTGAGCCACAGCGCTATGCTGGCAGAGTCGCTATAAAGTGCTTATATATACCTTGGCCACATCGACAATGAGATCCAGCGGAATTGCGCCCTTGTTCTCGGTCATTCGCGAGTCCTTGTAGAGTTCCAGCACGTGCATGCCGTCAGCACCTTGTCTGACACACACACACACGCATACATACAAACCCACCGTGCTTACAATCACGTACAGTTCAATTTTCCATATGAATTCGTTAATTTGTCCACATGAATCAGCGTATTTAGATCAATTTAATATATGGCTTATGATACCATTGCACGTTGCTTAGCAGATTTTCTTTAGAAAAAAGTGTTGTCCAAATTATATACATGGAGAAAAAAAAGACAGCATTGAAAAATGCGAATAAAGTGTATAAATGTAACTAAATGTAACTAAATACAGAATAAATGTATAAAATGTTAATAAAAGTGTACTTGAATACATCCGGACAAATAATCCACACGAAACAATTACAAGCAAAAAGAACAAGTGCCAATTTCAGCTAAACACGTGATATTCAAATTCTGACACAAACACACACACACACACACACACACACTCATAAAGTAAACGCATTGTCAGTGACTCACCTCAGACGAGCAAAGCGTCTCTTGAAAGATTTGGCGAACAGGCGGTCTGTCGACTGCGCCACGCGATACAGTGCGCCACATTTGACGACAGTAGCGGCGCGACATTGTGGCGCGGCCGCGACAGACGACGCGTCAGCCTGCGCCGCAATTGGCGACACGGCGCCGAAATTGAGCTCGGTCACCGGTTTTTCTAGTTGTGGCGCAGTCGGAAATCTGGCGCCATATTTGTATATACGACGCAAAAACTATTATTTTTACATAAATAAAACCATATTTTGAACACATATTTGGGGCGTAAATTAGCATAAATATTTTGCAAGATTGTATAGATGATCAATAGTAGAAAAACTTCACTAACCCAATTATTGTGCAAGCGAGATATAATCGTAAAAAAACTGAGAGAAAAACGAAAATATGGTTGCCCGGAAAATAGCAAAAACAAGATTATACTACGAGCAAATTTCTGTTTTAAAAATAATATTTATATAAAAATACGATGCTTTTATATATTTTACATAATATTATTATATAATAAATAATATTAATAGCCACGCACTTAGGAAGTTGTTGATACGTATCGCCGTATGCTTCGTAATTGTATTTAATCGACACTAGCCGCGCCGTGTATGTCTCCAAATATAATTTCAGCGGCAAATCCGCCGCACGCGCCACTGCTCGCCGCTCAAGCTCGTTGTCCACGCAACAAGTGGTCTGCTCTCGCTCGCATATCTAACCACACAACAACAACAACACACACACCAATTGTATTTACCGTTTGTACCGTTTTATTTGACAAATCTCGTTGTGTGTGCGTGTATATAGAGGTTAAAGGCTGCTCAAGTGACAGCTGCTGCACGGGAAGAAGTCGAAGCTTATGAACACACACACAGGTGTGTCCCGTGCAGCTCGCTGCCACCGCAGAACCGATCCTCTCCACGCTATGACGCCACAAGAACGGAAGACGTATTAGAGAGGGCCACCTCCCCAGAATGCATGACACAACACATGACTGATATCTGGTACCATCATTTACTGCTGGGTGGACAGGGACTGTTGGATTATAGAATTCACCCAGAGAAATTCTCCTCCTCCGCCGGGATTCGAACCACGAAAATATTGTATAGCATCATGTCATCCATGTTTAAGCACCACAGTCTAATGCACATGCACCTGCAGTAAGCTCAGTGATGGAAAGACACCAAGCAGTGGCGGCGCCGGCATTTCCTGGTGGAAGGAGCTAAATAAATATATGCGGGGGCTTGGCAAAACATGAGAAACTACACTCGAAAAGATTGTGGAATTTCGTGGAGGTTCAAACGAATGGAGGGGGCTTGTCACATTTGTAGCAGGGGGACTTCACACCCTCCAAAATCCCACTTGGCGCCGCCCCGGGCCTCAAGCAAAACTCATGCTATCGCTCAGTGATAAACTCGATATTCACAATAAACTCGACTTAAATAAACTCGATATACACAGCAAATCCACAAATATTTGGAATAAATACGACATTACACTGTAAGCAAGAGTGTGTCTGTGTGTGTGTGTGTGTGTGTGTGTGTGTGTGTGTGTGTGTGTGTGTGTGTGTGTGTGTGTGTGTGTGTGTGTGTGTGTGTTTATGAGAAAAAGAGGGAGAGTATGAGTTATCGGACACACACACTCTCTCTCTCTCTCACATACACATATAACACGTAGTAATTAGTAGTACATTATGTTGATGGCTTCCAATGAATTGTTCCAAAGTTATATAACATTTTAATTTCAATCGCTAAAACTCATGCTATCGCTAAAACATTATAGTTCGCAGACTATAATGATCAATCTTGCAATCACCTCGAAATCGTTGCGAGGAAAAAGCAGCAGTTGGCGCTCCGGGTCGTTGTGCATCATTGTCACGTGCGTCGTCACATACGTCTCGTAGTCGAGCGGCTCCGGCACGGACCGCTGCGCCTGCCAACGCCGGCAATGTACAAATAAAATAAAGCGCAACACTTCAATTTCACACTGAAACGATTATAATACGACCGGTCATCCGTTTTATACTTATATTCCTTCATTGATGCATTATTACAGCATGTATTTGGAGTGTAAAATAATGTGATTGAATCAAAACTGGAAAGATAATTGAAGCTGAATAGCCGTTACAGTTTATATTTATTCACATTATATAATCATAAATGGAATGAATTTTGTATTCTTATTACTATTATATATTATTCTTATTAGTGATTCTAATGATTATAAATTATATATAAATGATATTTTAATAATTCTAATTTTGAGTTTTTATTCTTATTAATAATAATTTGTATAATTCTAGTTAGTAATTCTAGTAATTCTAGTTATAATTCTAGTTAATTTGTTAGAGCTGGGGGTACCTGTATGGCAGTGGCTCGCACAGCTTGACTGACAGTTTCTCGCAGCTGAGCCGCCATGCCTGGCCTGCTGAGGCCGCGCTTGAAACGTCGCTCCATCGTCACCGCTCAGATAATGGACACGTCTGGTGTCGGTAACGTTTTCAGTGTCGTTGCGAATAAGGCAAAAAGACGATTAAATAGGCCAATACACTCAGTGCCTAAATGAGTTCTGTAATCCAAATACACTCCCAGTTATACCCAAATCATTGCGCCAAATATGTCTGAAACGTTTTTAATCAATCAATCAAATGTATTAATCCACAAATCCGTGAAAAACACCCAGCATATTTCGCTCAGCAGCAAAACTTGCGAAGCACAGCAAAGTTTATCAATATATAGCCTGCAACAAAAAATAAAACTACAGGCTATAGCGAGAATATCAGCATTAATAGGCACCAGGAACAAATAAAAATGCGACTGGAGGATCACATTAATATTCTACACCCCAATATCACACCATCACAGCGTTTACATTGACCAGTTAACACAAAACTTCCTCAAGTTAATATGCACGTGACCACTCACCTAATGCATGCGACAAAAAAATGACACTTGGAATAGCACCGCCGATATGATATAGGAAAATGTGAATAAACGCGACGACAAATATTAATATCAACACACGACGTATATATTTTATTTGTCTGTTTTGTATTATGCTCTCCACAAAAGGAATATATTTTGAAACTTTTTTTGCAGCGTTTGAGTTCCTTGTTTTGAATCTATGTTCCGCTAATATACATAATTCATGCGAAATGAAATTTGGAAATGATGTTGGGGAATGTTTCATCTTACCGTATATTATTGTTTACAGTCAATTCTGGCGCTTACTGTTCAATTGCCTAATGTCCTATTGTTCTGCATTATATTCCGACCGCTGTTAGGCTTTAAAGCAAACGCCGATCATGTATCTGCACACGAGGTACATGGATAATCGCAGTGATGAGGTGTCGCGTCATTCTTCAGAGGACGGTTCAGAGCAGGAGAACATGGACGAGCTATATGACAGCAGCGAGGTGGATGAGGTGAGACCTCATTTCAATACATTATAATCATACATTTACTTATATAGCGCCCATAACAACACAAGCGCGACATACTACAACATAGACCAGAAGATAAAGTTAGCATACAGACAAAAGAACTTGCGGACAAACTTGCTGAACTTGTGTGTAGGGGTAGAACGATATAATTGAGCACAAACCACAATTGTAGCATCGCCTGTTTTTCGCAGAGAAAAGAGCAGTAATGGCTTAAAGCATTGTTCACCTAGATATGTACACATTAGTGAATAAGTGAACATAAGTCAATGAGTGAAAACTGAATTATCTAAATAAAACGACGCGAAATATAGACTGACTCAAACAAAAAGATGAACACACATATACGTGCATACATATAAACACCCATGACACACACACACAGACATACGTATTCTGGTCAGTGGCGCTTGTGTGTACACATGTATGTGTGTGTGTATATATATGGCTCTGGATTATATGGATTCCTATGTGTGTGAGTTTTACTATTGTAAGTGGGCAGTTCATTGTGTTTCTGTGAATGATCAAATGTGCATAGGAGTAGATCCTGGGGTGTGTGGGGGTTATTATACCCCCCTACAAATTGACTGGGGGTATAAATTATACAATTATACCCCCCGATAATTCTGCTGAGTTCAGTTCAGTTCATTGGGCATATTATCATCAAAATCAGCATAGCAAAACTATTACACGAACAATAAAAAAATGTGAAAAATTATATATTACTCAATATACTTTTCATTGAGGTATGTGTGTTGTAATTGAATAGGTCGAAAATAGTTGAGGGTCTCATGTAATTAACAAACTGAGTCAACTTTGAACACTAATGCATGAGGGCTGTCATTCCCCCGAGCCTCGACACAAATCTACTACATATGTGTATGCTTACTCGTGTGGAAAACGGTGTACGTGTAGCAGATGAACAGTGGGTGACTGCGGTCTGCGGTGTAAAGTGGTGGTGTAATTGTGTTGTTGTTGTGTTGGTGGTGTGTGACCGGCCGGATATTAACAGTCAATATTACCAAATATACCTGTATCATCATTTTGTCTTATTCATCGTCATCCAATATATCACACCCGTTCTTTCATATTTGATTATTCGCCCATAGATGACACGAAGTAGGACAGGACAATAAATACTCATTGAAACGCAGTCTTCCTGACCAAGTAGTTATATCATACAGAACTTTAGCTACCGCCCCCTCCCCAAACCCCCCGGCCGGGGGGCGAGTGTTGAGGGGTCCCGTTGCCTCACGCATGATAGTAAAATTTGTCATAAATTGGCGCATAAAAGTGCCCAGGTTATAATGTAGACCGAGGGGCTGTTCGTAACTGCATTTTCACAAAGTCGCGCCTCTATTATAATGGTGCTGTATTTATAACGGGGGCCACTGGTATTGTCTTCGAGGGTGAGGTCTGAGACCTCGCGTCGGCTCTGATTTCTCTGATTTGATTTCACGGTTATAAAGACGGTTGGTTTTTTGTAGTGCTAGAAAATATCGTATTTCAATAGCGTAATATCTGCACTGTTGCATTCAATACATGACATTCTACACGCAATCCAGTCTTTCAAGCTCTTTGTTACAATCATCAATGTAATTTAAATGTGTGACTGTGTGTGAACGATTTGTCATTCGGAGCGTTTGCGTCCATTGTTTACACTCGTGGTGTGTGTGTGTGTGTGTGTGTGTTGAGTTTGGTTGACGCGCGCGCTGGCATGCTTCATGATGGCTGTTTAACAATTCCAGCATGCCATTTAGCGTAAACACCCCAGTATGACTTGCCACGCACACACACACACACACACACAGACACACACATACAGATATTATCTCGTCGTGTGTGCGTATTGGCAGCGTTTGTGAAACAAAACAACACTAACACACACGCGCGCGCGGGCATAGTCACTTTTGTCAGTGTGTTTGCAATGGTGGTTTCGTGTTTTCGTGTCTTGTACACCATTGTATCTGTCGTTTAGACCTATAAGTTTGTCGTCTACATGTGCAGGTGTGTGTGTGTGTGTGTGTGTGTTTTATATTTGTTCTTGATTTGTGTCTTGAGGAGTGTTCAAGATGTCTCTACGTCTAAGTTGTAAAATAGGGCATCTCCAGTTGGTGAATATGTCTCCAAAAAGCGGAAAGTAGCTTCCTTGTTTTTCTGCGTATAATTCTCACTTTGAAGTAGCAGAGATTTTAAGATTTTATGCTTCTCTTCGGTTCGCTTCTATTGAGCCATCCGAATGTCTGGCATTTGGGAAATTCAACGTGTATTTTCAGAGGTTTTTATGTCTGTCAGCTGCTTGCTAGAATTAATTTCTGATTGTGCTTTAATACTTTCACGTGTTCTTCTATTTTAATTGGGTATGTTTTTGATTAAATTTAAATGTACCCACTTAGCGTATCACTGGGGGAAATTGCATAAGTGAAAAATTCATCCCAAAAAATGTTTTTGGATTATTTTTGGTAGATTTTAAACCATCTCTGTCCCATCTTCTGATGCAAAAAAAACTCTTCACATCGCCATTGTGCGTGTGTGTTTGTTTATCAAAGCGTTTTACAGTGAAATTGAACAGCACACTTTGAGTAGGCGCTGATGACTTGGTTTGTGTGTGTGTGCGTGTGTGTGTGTGTGTGTGTGTGTGTGTGTGTGTGTCACTTATTCCATCACACACACACACACACACACACACACACACACATAATAATAACAACAATAATATATTTGATATGTGCTACATAATTTATCTCTTATTAATGTTTTTGTGCTAATTCGCTTATACATTTGTACATCCATTGATTTATTCGCTTGGTTTCGGACATTTTCTTTATGCGTGTGACCACGTGTTTATACCAGCAGCTCAATTCACTCCAACATATAGAAGTGCGATTTTCGAAACGTATTCTAAAACTGAACACAGTCACAATTTCTCGTCTCCTGTAGTCTTATTGTGTATGTATGTATGTGTGTGTGCGTGTGCCTGTGTTAGTCGGAATTTGACGAGCAGCAGTTGGAAAGTGCCATTGATCAGTGCAAGGCCGATATTCTAGCTAGTATGACCGGCTCGCAGCTGCGTGCCAAGCTGGTGGCGCGGCTCGTGCGGCTGCGGCTGCGACTGCTGCGGCTGCGCGAGCCGGCCGAGCAGCTGCCCGACACCATCCGGCAGCTGCACGGGCACCAGCTGCGCCTGCAGTCGTTTTCGGCGAGCCAGTTCAGCTGTTGCGATCATTGTGCGCGTCGCATTCTCGGCATGTTTCACTCGTGGTATTTGTGCGAAGGTCAGGCTTGATTATATAACCTGCGTCAGTGGCGGTACCACGAGAGAGATTTAGAGGGAGATTTAGATTTAGAGAGATCCCGCAAATCCTGAGCACGAATATTTCTCGTGTAGTTTTTCAAGTTTATTTAAGCCCCTGCATCTTTTTTTCTTAGCCCTACGCAGGAAATGTCCTGGCGCCGCCTTTTGTATTCTGCGTTTATTTCCACGTGATGGCTAAACGAACATACCCGGCAAGAAGTTGGGAAATGTAAAAATTTGTTGCCTGTTCGCGTTTCGAACCCGGGTCCCCTTGCATTAAAGAAAGGTACTAGGACACTGCGCTATTTGGCAATAACTATATAGTTGTTAAACAGCGTTTAATAAGTACATTTTGTTATGGTGTTTCACACGCAATTAATTATTATATATTTCATTATATATTGCTTGAAACTTTTTGTAACTATTTTTCATTCCACCAATTATTTGAGTATTAGAAAATTGAGCTGTAACGCCTGAACACTTTCGTGTTGATAGTGTACACTATATGTGTATGTATGCTGGTGTGCAGGATGCCAGTTTCGCGTGCATGCCACCTGTGTAGAGTATGTGAGGCGCACTTGCTCTCTCACTCTCGCCAGGCAGAACAGCGAATACGAGCTGAGAATATGCCCGGAGAGTGGTCTTGGTGCGCAGAAATTCCGCTGTTCCGAGTGTAAATGCTTCATTCCTCCTGGTCAGTTCTGCTTGGTATTCTATTGGATGACTCATTCACTCACTCATTCACTAACTCATTCACTCATTCATTCACTAACTCATTCACTCACTCATTCACTCACTCATTTATTCACTCACTCATTCATTCATTCACTCATTCACTCATTTATTCACTCACTCATTCACTCACTCATCTTTTCACTCATTTATTCACTCATTCATTCACTCATTCACTCATTCATTCACTAACTCATTTATTCACTCACTCACTCAGTGTGTGTGTGTGTGTGTTAAGTAGAGACACTTGCATTTATTGCACATCCATCAGAATATACATTGATGCTATTCAGTACAATACATACATGTACATACACTCACACACTCACACACATTCACAAACACATACATATTCGCATGTTTATCTATACCACATGTATACATATTTATAGCATCATTATATATACATGTGTGTGTAAAGTAAAGTAAAGTAAAGTAAATTGCTTTATTGTACTCCAATAATTTGGCTTTTCAGTACAAACAACATACACACAAACATAAGCACATACTAGAATGAAAATACACCATACATGAATCTAGCAGCATCATAATTTAGCCGCTTTCTTCCAGCCTCAGTTCTGATTGAAGGATAAATTATATCTCCTTTGCGTGTGTTGATTGTTTTTTCAACACACAGTGTGTGTGTGTGTGTGCGTATGTGTGTGCGTGTGTGTGTGTGTGTGTGTGTGTGTGTGTGCAGTTAGTGAGCCCATAGAGCCGGGCTATACTGGCAGTACCAGTGGTGTGTCGTTATTGTGCGACTACTCGGGCCAATACTACTGCTCGCGCTGTCACTGGACCGACACGGCCGTCATTCCCGCCCGCGTCCTCCAGGACTGGGACTGGCATAAATACCCCGTCTGTCTGTCTGTCTATCTATCTGTCTGTCTGTGTCTCTCTGTCTGTCTGTCTGTCTGTCTGTTTTACTGTCTGTCTGTCTATCTGTCTCTGTCTGTATGTCTGTCTTTCTGTCTCTGTCTGTCTGTATGTCTGTATATCTGTCTGCTCATCTGTCTGTCTGTCTGTCTGTCTGTGTCTGTCTGTCTGTCTGTCTGTCTCTCAGTCTGTCTGTCTGTCTGTCTGTGTGTCTGTCTGCATATCTGTCTGTGTGTTGGTCTGCTTGTCTGTCTGTGTGTATCTGTTTGTCTGTATGTGTGTTGGTCTGTTTGTATGTGTATCTCTCTGTCTGTCTGTCTATCTGTGTCTCTCTGTGTGTCTGTCTGTGTGTTGGTCTGCTTGTCTGTCTGTGTGTATCTGTTTGTCTGTATGTGTATCTCTCTGTGTGTCTGTCTGTCTGTCGGTCTGTGTGTTTGTGTTTTTTTAAACTCCAAACAAATGTATTTACAAGCACATATGTGTGTGTATGTGTGTGTCTGTATATGTGTGTGTGTTTATGTTTGTATGTCTGTATGCATGTATATTTGCATATATCTGTATGTATTTATATTTGTAGGCAGGCATGTATAGATACGTGTGTTTGTGTGTGCCTGTGTCTCTGATTGTGCGTGTATGTGTGTGTGTGTCTGTGAGTGTTTGTGTGTGTTTATGTTTGTATGTCTGTATGCATGTATATTTGTATGTACAGGCAGGCATGTATAGATACGCGTGTGTGTGTGTTTGTGTGTGTTTGTATGTGTGTGTGTTGTGTGTGTGTGTTTGTATGTGTGTGTGTGCAGGTTTGTCGCGCTTCTCGGCAGTTTCTGGGTGTGATGTCTGAACGTCCTGTACTCAACTTGCTCAAACTCAACCGTCGCTTATTCACTTTTGTTGACAATTTACGCCACGTA
>OU696585.1:1897870-1920370 GCA_916048095.2 Sacculina carcini
GAAACGCACTTGAGGTAAATGAAGATTTTGTCCAACTGAAAACATTCTAAGATCATTGATGAGAAAAACTTTGAAGTTGTGCCTTATTCAGGTGGAACTATTCATCCCCACTTTATATATGCTCCAATCACGTTTGTAGACGTTGAAAGAACTTAACTCTTTAAGTATCTGCTCCACGATCATGGAAACAATTTGACTCTTAAAAACATTGAAATAATGGTTTTTATGTGTGTATAAATATTTGTTATTGTATATTAACAACGTAGTTGATCAATAATAATGTTTGTCTCGAATTTAATAAATGCCTATATTTGCCAATTTTGCTGTTTTATCGTGCCTTAACATCCGGTCTTTAGTCAAAACCATGCCACACGTTTTCTGTTGATGAAATTATCCTATGAGGAAATCTCAAAATTCTCGTTAAAGTATCCAATTATGTTGCTTGTTTACAAATTGCACTTCCACCTTAATTTTTCCTTTATCATTTTGATGATACTAAATGTTATTTGAAACCTTGTTATAAAACCTTAACTCAATAAGGTTAAGAATAAAGCGTATCCTTTATTATTTACACCTTTATGAATAATAAATGTTTTTAATTTATACCTCTATTATTTCAACTGTATCTGAACAACCTGGTGTGATGCAAGGCCTTTCAGTTTTCTTTTTAGTTGTGTGTTCTATATGGTATTGTATATTGTGTATGTTGGAAAAGGGCAGTACAATACTGCTTACTTCAGATTGTCCTGCCATCCTGATATCTTGAATCCTCTATATTTGTATTTTGTCTCACTACTCAGCATTTAATGTATCTCTATATTGCATTGTTAAAGTTTTGACGTTGAATGTGTATCGCACTATGTGAAATAGTCGTAATTATTGAGAACACTTGCAATTATAAATGAGAAAAATATGAAAAAACACACACAAGACAGTTTCAGCATTCAAATATGTATACAGTTCATATAGTTTGATATGATATAGAAATTGCTTAAAAATAGTTTTTTAGATAATTAAATTTGATTTCTCCTTGGGATTTGAATTTTCAATATTCAAAACTTGATATATCTGTTGGCGAATTTATCGGCTCTAAATACATGATGATTTGGCAACACATTGACGCATTGTGGGTAACGACAAAGTGCGCATGCGCAAGCGTTAGTTTCTCAGTTGTGCTTGTGGAAAATGGCGGCGGGAGGTACGTTAGATGAACTCCTGGATGCAAAAGTAGACGAGACGGCATTTAGTGCTTTAGTGGGTACACTGGAGGATCATTTGTACTCGGGACAGCAGTCAGGTGTATCTGACGTGCTATCTGGCCAGATTTCTGCTACGGGCGCGTCCCCTGTAGTGTCAGGTTACGACAGACCGCTCGCAGCATCCGTCGGAGATGGCAAGCTTGTGTCAGCTCCCAAAAGCTGCGTTGCCAGCATGGGTGTTCGCAGCGTTTCGGCGTATAGTCAGGCTGGTGTGATTCAGACGGCGAATTTTGCATCGAGCGCCACTGTTGTGGCGGGCGGAGGCAACATGAACAGTGTTATGAAAGTGGTCAACACCCCTGTCTCGCAGTCACTTGTCACGCACCCGGCTGGCGTCGCTGCTCCGCCACCGGCGTTGGCTAACGGCTCAGCAATGACGACTGTAACAAACGGCAGGCAAGCCATGACCAAAGTGATGCCCGACCAGCCGATGCTACAGCAGCTCAATCAGACAACACCACAAGCCGTACTTGCAGTCACGAGGCCTGTGTCAATGGCACCTCCCGCTGCCGTTGTAACAGCCACGACGGGTGAGTGTGGTTTGTTTTATTGTACGCGCGTGTCGTATTATTTTGCTCACGTGTGACATGTGGTCTTACTGGTGATTTATTTCGCTGATTAGTTGTGTTAGTGGCGTGTTGCACTGTTTGGTTTAGATGTTGTTTTAGTGTGGTTTCCAGCATCGTTTTCAAATT
The DNA here is from genome assembly GCA_916048095.2 of Sacculina carcini. Classification (NCBI taxonomy): domain Eukaryota; kingdom Metazoa; phylum Arthropoda; class Thecostraca; family Sacculinidae; genus Sacculina; species Sacculina carcini. The sequence continues at coordinate 1,899,825 of OU696585.1, forward strand.
TCGTCTTTTGTGCAAACATTTTCCGCAAAGCTGGCCGTGCGTTCAATTCATGATTTTTTATTTCAAATTAAGTCTCGTGTAACATCTACTAGGTGTCTTCTAAAATTCACCTGTCCATATTGCACCTGTCATTTTCTGTTATTTCGCAACGGTTTATTCCTGTACTTGCTTATTACACTAGCATCGTGTATTTTCAGCTTGTTAGCGATAGTTAGCACGTAGATTGGCGTGCTAACACTGCTTCCATAACAAGACGTGGTACACCCCGCTGTGGGCCCATTTACAGCGTTTTCCGGTTAGAATGTAGTGGTATTGTTATAGAGAAAACACGTGCTAGGTTCGAACCGCGAACCTCTAGCACTACATTTCAGCGCCCAATCCCTTGATTCATTTCTAGGCTGTTCTGTACTTACATCTTATTTTTCTAGCAAATTTTTGTTTTGTGTGCACTTTCTATTTAATTTTGATGCTTTGATTTTATACGGAAAATTTCTCTGATTACCATGTATGTGTGTGTATATATGTTTGAATTGGTTTTTACTTGAAAATTACGATATTGTTTAAATTCTGATATAATATCTCTATCTATTATGGTAAATTATTTATAATATTTCCGCTGTTTATATGTATAAACAGGCAAATTACAAACATGCATGTGTGCGCCACAATTGACACCACTGCGTGTACATTTAATTTCAAGTTCAAATATTGTATTGCCAAAACACACACACACACATTTCAAATATATTATCCTGACGATAGATTGGCAATGCCTAACGAGATAAATCTCTATCAGTCTTATCGGTATATATATCACACATAAACAAATGGACCAACGTGTTGGTTGTAAATCATTTGACCGTGTGTGTGTGTATGTATGTTTGTGTGCGTGTGTGTGCGACAGGCGCGGCTGTTGTCAACAGCGGCGTGCAGATTGTCAACATGAATCAGCTTCGTCCGCAATCGTCGACGTTTGCGGCGGCGGCGGCGGCAAATGCGACGCAGAAGACGTTTGCGCCGCGTGTCGTTTTATCGCCGCAGGTCATCAGTCGTGTGGGCGCTCATCAAGGCGTGAGTGTATGTCTGTGTGTGTGTATGTGTATGTTTGTCTATTGATCACGTTTGGGAGCGGTTCTTGAGTGTTTGATCTGTTTTGTATCGGGTTAAACCATATACGCCGCTCGTACTGCGAAAACGCAGCACACGATATTCCTTACATATTCGAGCATGTGGCGAAATTGTATCGCACTGTCACCGAATTCAACGGTGAAATTAACCTCAGGTTTTCGCACCCAGCTAGGGGTGTGTGAACCTGAGTCCTAAGGAGTGCGAGGATACTTGTGAAAAATTAAAGAAAATATGTGTTATATGTATAATATATGTATATATGTATATAATATATGTTACGCTTTATAATTGTACTGGCAAAATACTTTTTATTTGATTATATCTTTAACAGTGTACAAAGAGATGTTACATCGTTTATATTTTCATCTTTATATATATATATATATATATATATAGCAATAAAAAAATCATGGGGGATGCGATAACTGATTGCTTATTGTTGAAAAATGCTGTCAACAATGAAACAAATACTCATAACCACTGGGTTAAATTGTGTGTATGTGTTTGTTTGTTTGTTTGTTTGTCTGTTTACAGCAGCCACTGACACTGCAGACACTGCAGGGCATTCAGGGCTCGAGTGCCGGCGGTCATATTCTGGTGAAGACAGAGAACGGCCAGCTGAAGCTGATTCAGCTGCCGACACAAACCGCCGCCGCCGCCACGGTGGCGTCCTCTTCTGGTGGCGCCGCCACGGTGGCGTTCACTTCTGGTGGCGCCAACACTGGCATGCCGGCTGCGGCCGGCGTCGCCGGCGCAGCCACTTTCAAGGTATCGCCGCCGTGTGTGTGAGTGTGTGTGTGTGTGAGTATGTGGTGTGTTTGTTTGTGAGTGTGTGTGTGAGAGAGAGTGTGTGTGAGTGTGTGTGTGAGAGAGAGAGAGTGTGTGTGTGTCAGTGTGTTTGTGTGTGTATGAGTATGACAGAGTGTGTGTGTGTGTGAGTGTGAATGAGTGTGTGTGTGTGAGTATGTGAGTTTGTTTGTGTGTGAGTCTGCAACACAAAACACGTTAATTTAGTTACATTTTAATACGATAATCTACATACACATATATACACACACACACATATATTACTTGTATGAGTCGAGCCTGGCTGTTTAGTGGAATGTTCTAGAATATATCGGTGTTGTTGCATGCGCCGCTGTCTGTCTGTCTGTCTGTCTTGCACTGGCTGTTAAATGCGTCGATGTCTCAGTGTCTTAAATGCCTGGGCGCTGTACTGGTTTTGTTTCAATGCTTCTCATGTGTGTGTGTGTGTGTGATGCTGTTTCATTTCAACTGTGTAGTTTTCTGTGCCAGTGGCTTTCAACCGTTTGCAGCTGTCGTCTCTATGTTTGTGTGTGTGATATGTTGAGTGTTGGTGCATATTGAGAAGGCTATCTTTATATGTTTCTCGCAATGTCTTGCCTCATCTAGTCGCAGAGCTTTTCATTTCAGTATTATACAGTTTCATCTAATCTCATTTAGTTCTCTATTAGAGGTACTATGGCTGCTTTATCATTACTCTCTGTGTGTACGTATGCTTGTATGTGTCGGTGTGTGTGTGTGTGACGTATGATTCTTTCAATCTTTAACCCGCCTACCAATCTACGCCACACACACACACACACACACACACACACATACATACACACAGCCGTCGCCTGGCTTGCAGCGCGCCGCCGGCGTGACTGGCGCGCCATATTCGTCGACAACTGGGACGGCGGTGGCAGCTCGTGGTGTACACAACACAGGCTTCTATCACCATCAACAACAACAACAACAACAACAACAACAACAACAGTACCCGCGGCCTGTCACGCCGATGAGTGGCTCGTATCAGCCGCGACAACATTATCAGCCGTATGTGGACCCGGTCGGTGCCGTCAAGTGTGTGTCCGGCTACAAGGTGTGCTTTGTGAGCGGCGCCTGTGTGCTGCACTGTCGCTGGCGCCTCTGGTGTCTGTGTGTCTGTTTGTGTGTGTGTGTGGGTGTGATGCACCTTCGGCTTGTGTGTGTGTGTGTGTGTGTTTTGAGCAAGGGCTTATCACGTACACTTTTGTCCACTGTTCTGCGGCAGCTTTTCTCACTTCTTGTTCTCTCGACTTGAAGCCGTTCTTGTACGCAGTTGTTGGTCACATTTGACGCTCTGTTCATCCTGGCTTCGTGCGCCAGCATCACATTACCGCTCTGTGTTTTGCCGCCTATCAATCCTATCAATCCTATCTATATATCAATATCTATCAATCCGTTTCTTATTCTCATTGTGCGCTTCTTCACACTTCACACAGCAAGTTGAGGCGTTGGCTCCGCCCTTTTTTCCCGTTGTCTTCCTGGATGGGCCATGGTTACACTTGATTCACTAAATCACGTGTGTGGTTTTGCTGTCGCGGTCCCTTCCACGTGGGTTATCAGTGACTGGTATGTGTTGCTTTGCATGTGTGCATGCGCTTGTATGTTTGTGTCTGCTGCATGTATGTTTGCTTGTGTGTGTGTGTGTTATATCTGCATGTCTAGTGTGGTTCGTTTGCACGGCTTGTGTGTGTGCGTGTGTGTGTGTTTATGGTTTGTAATTTGGCAAGAGACAAGAGCACAAGAACCAACGCCGATTCGTTCGATGAGAACTTGTTGTATTGATTCACATCAAGCCACATTAGTCATGCGGACACATCTTAGTATTATCAGTATCTTCAGCCGAAGTTACTTCAACGAGCGACCATCTGAAGCGGTGCAGATTCATGGATACGCTATTTTTGTGCTTGATTATTCGTTCAGCCGGCATTCCGTGATATGAACAGCTGTGAACAATCTGGGCGCATCGTGGATTGTTCGGCGGTGCTTCTATGCCAAACTTGAAGCGACGGTCGTCGGTGCGAAGCTGACCCGAGCTCATTTGCTAACACTCTCGAGTCTGCCATACACTGTCACTGATAGATTAGCTCACCGTGTGTGTGTGTGTGTGTTGTGTGTGTGTTGTGTGGCGCGCTTTTATCCAGCTAGTAACCGAGATGACCGAGAGAGTAACCGCATGCGGGGTACTGCCACATGACTAGCACATGCGTGTTTGTGTGTGTGTGTGTGTGTGTATGTATTTGTGTCATTATGCCAGTGGTTTACAAGTGTCATTATGCCAGTGGTTCTTAACCTGGGTTCAATCCAACATCAGGGGGTTTCAGTGGTTTGGTTCACCCACTAGCGTATGATTCATGTGACGTCAAGCTCTACTTGGTCATCATTGGCTGCAGTTCTAATCACACACGCCACATCGCTTGGCCTTGATATCTGTACTGCAAGCAACTCGGTCCACTCAGTAGTAGCCTACTTGTGTGACTGTCTTGATCGTACGTGATTTATGATTTTACGTATAATACGAGGGTTTGATGAATGCATGTGTGAAACTTGTGTAAGATTCATTACCTCCCAATAGAGTTGAGAACCAATGCATTATGCCTTTATATTCGGCCGTTGATGGATTTATTTTATTTATCTTGTGCTGACAGCCGGTGAGTCAGACGGTGACGCCTGCTGGCGGACGTGTGGCCAACGTGATGACTGCCGTCACCTCGGCGCCTCTGACCGCCCAATCTGCCGGCTCCACCGTCCCACACCAACCTCCCACGGTCTGTGTGTGTGTGTCTGTGTGTGTGTATGTTTGTGTGTCAGCGTGTGTCTGTCTGTGTGTATGTGTGTCTGTCTCTGTGTATGTGTGTGTTTCTCTCTCTCTGTGTATGTGTGTGTGTGTGTCTATCTCTGTATGTGTCTGTCTGTGTGTGTTTGTGTGTGTGTCAGCGTGTGTATGTGTGTGTGTCTGTCTCTGTATGTGTGTGTCTGTGTGTGTGTGTGTCTGTCAGCGTGTGTATGTGTGTGTGTGTGTGTGTCAGCGTGTGTCTGTCTGTGTGTGTGTGTGTCTCTCTCTCTGTGTGTGTGTGTGTGTGTCAGCGTGTGTCTGTCTGTGTGTGTGTGTGTCAGCGTGTGTCTGTCTGTGTGTGTGTGTGTGTCAGCGTGTGTATGTGTGTGTGTGTCTGTCTCTGTATGTGTGTGTCTGTGTGTGTGTGTGTGTGTGTCAGCGTGTGTCTGTCTGTGTGTGTTTGTGTGTGTATGTGTGTGTGTGTGTGTCTGTCTCTGTATGTGTGTGTCTGTGTGTGTGTGTGTGTGTGTCTTGTGTGTGTCGTCGTCTTGAGCGTCAATGGCGCCGTCTCAAGACTGACTCTTCTTGACAAACTTTCTGTTCTGCTCGTCGGCATCATCACCTTCTCTGTGATTCCGCCAAAAAATCTTACTATAATTCTAAAATCTCTTCCTGTCTCAATTCTAAGAAACTTTGGAAGCTTTTTGACAGTCTCTTAGGTAATTCCCGTAGTCTCATCCTTCCTGATTTGGCATCTAACCAATTACCTTCTTTATTTATGAATTTTTTTCAATCCAAAATTGATAAGATTCGTTGCTTGTTCCCTTCTGTTCTACCATTATCCTCTCCGTGCTCAACCTCATCTGTTTTTAACTCTTTTGCTTTAGTAACCATCTCTGACTGTAGAGCTATTTTAAGGCATGTTAAAATTCATTCTTCATCTCTCGACCCCATTGATCTTTCCAGGATTCCTCACTCTATTGAGCTGCTTCTTCCTTTCTTAACTAACTTCATCAATGCTTCTTTCACTCATGGGCAATTTCTGGCATGTAAAACTGCCAGTATTCTCCCTATACTTAAGAAATCTGATCTGGATGCTAACACGCTTTCTAACTATAGACCTATCTCTAGAATTCCTTGGCTGTCCAAAGTTCTTGAAATGGCTGCCTACATACAGATATCTGAATATCTTGAATCTAACAATTTGTTTCTTCCTGAGCAGTCTGGCTTCCGTCACTTTCACTCCACAGAAACTTCTCTAATATATCTCTATGATTCTATTCTCAAATCTACTCTCTCTGGCAAGGATGTTCTACTTATACAACTAGACTTTTCTGCTGCATTTGACACTGTTAATCATCTGCTTCTTATTGATACCTTGTTAGACTTAGGCATCAGCGACACAGCTCTCTCTTTCTTTCGCTCTTATCTTTCTGATAGACTTCAGTTTGTTTCTACCTCTGCTGATTCCTGTAGTGAGGCTTGCCCACTAACTTGTGGTGTACCTCAAGGCTCTGTCTTAGGTCCTCTCCTCTTCAATATGTATCTTACCTCTGTAGGGAAAGTTCTTCGTCGTCACGATGTGTCCTTCCAAATATTCGCTGACGACATTCAAATCATTCTCTCGTCTGAGTCTATTTCTCACTCTTCAGTAAGTTCTATTATATCTGATATAGAAAGATGGGCGTTCACTCGTCATCTCAAACTTAATCCTGATAAGACTAAGTATATTCTCTTTCCATCTTCTAATGGTACTACTTCTCTTAGTATACCTCTATCCTGCTCTGTACGTAGTCTTGGTATCATTCTCGATAGCTCTCTTTCTTTTGATTCACACATCTCTGACATTATCAGGTGCTGTAACTATCAACTTAGGCGTATCTATTCCATTCGTAGATATATAACTACCTCTGCTGCCTTTAAGTTAGCTAATTCATTCATCTTTAGTAAAACTCAGTATTGCTGTTCTCTTCTCCTATCGCTCAACCACCGCCAGCTTAGGAAACTTCAATCTATTATTAATAAGGCCTGTCGTATGATATTTAATCTTCCTTCGGGCTCTCATGTCTCTTCTTCTCTACAAAAACTTAAGTTACTTCCCATTAAGGCTCTCGTTGAGTATCGTATTTGTTTAATTATTCATTCAGCTCTTCATCTTTGTAAGCCTACGTATCTGTTTGACCTCCTCTCTTATAAAACCTCATCTCTTTCTCTTAGGTCTTCTAACGATCCTTTTCTACTAGTTGAACCTTCCTTTCCTTCTAGGCATTCTCACTACAATCGTTGTTTCTCTATCTTAGGACCTCGTATCTACAATAGGCTATCTCCCTCAATACGCTCAATCAAATCTCTATCTCTTTTCAAAAAACATACTAAAAATTTCTTTCTCACTAAGTCTTACTACTGTCTTAATAATATTGTATATATTAGTACTGAATATAAGGTCTGATTGTTTCCTAATTCTGTCTTCTTTGTGTATGTGCTTCATGCGTGTGTTTTCCGTTCTTGTGTATGTATGTTTCTCTATTGTATGCTCTCTGTGTGTTGTTGTGTTGAGCTCTGTTATCTGTGTTTGTGTGTCTGATGTGTTGTGTTCTCTGTCTATTTGTTTTAGTGTATGTCTTTTTGTGTCTGTTATGGTGTGTTTTCTGGTTTATATTTGTGTCTCATTTATGTTGTGATTTGTCAATCTGAGTGTATGTCGTTGTATGCTTGCTGTGTTGTCTTAATGTGTTGTATGTTGTGTTGTCTTATGTGCTTTATGTCTGCTGTACTATCTTATCCAATATGTATGTGTGTTTGCGTGTGTATTTTTGTGTTTCTGAGTATGTAAACGTGAGTGTATGTTTGTGTTTGTGCGTATATGTACTTGTTTGTTTTGTGTGTGTGTGTGTGTGTGTGTGTATGTAGGTGATTGTGTATGTGTATGTGTGATTTTGTATGTTCGTGATTGTGTATGTGTATGACTCTTGTGCTTGAGTGTGTGTGTGTGTGTGTGTGAGCGCTTTTGAGACCCTCGGGTGAAAAGCGCGATATAAATGTCTTAATGTAATGTAATGTAATGTAATGTGTGTGTGTGTGTGTGTGTCTGTCTCTGTATGTGTGTGTCTGTGTGTGTGTGTGTGTCAGCGTGTGTATATGTGTGTGTGTGTGTGTGTATGTGTGTATGTGTGTCTGTCTGTGTGTGTATGTGTGTCTGTCTCTGTGTATGTGTGTGTCTCTCTGTGTGTGTGTGTGTGTGTATGTGTGTCTGTCTGTGTGTGTCTGTCTCTGTTTATGTGTATGTCTGTGTGTGTGTGTGTGTCTGTCAGCGTGTGTGTGTGCGTGTGTCTGTCTGTGTGTGTGGGTGTGTATATGTGTGTGTGTCAGTATGTGTGTGTGTGTGTGTGTGTTCTCACCTATTTGAGCACTATTATTTGTCCAGACTTTCTGTGAACGATTTAATTGTTCTCTGTGTGTGTGTTTGTGTCAGTGTGTGTATTTATGTGTGTGTGCCAGCTATAAGTGTGGCCTAGCACGTGTTTGTATGTTGGTGTGTGTGTGTGTGTAGCGCGTGGTGCAGTCTCAGCCGGTGATGACCCCTGATACGGCCAAGGTCAAATGCAAAAACTTTCTGGCCACATTATTACGTTTGGCCAAGGACCAGCCTGATCATGTTTCTCGCAATGTTCGCTCGCTAATTCAGAGTCTAATCGACGCCAAACTTGAGCCTGAAACTTTCACCAGTCGGCTACAGGAGGAGCTCAATTCGTCGCCACAACCGTGTCTTGTGCCTTTCCTGCGAGTGCGTGCTGCCATCACACACACACTGACATACACACACACACACACTGACATACATACATACACCGATACATACACGCACCGATACACATACACACACACACACATACACACACACCGATACATACACACCGATACACACACACCGACAAACACACTGACACATACACGCACCGACATACACACACACCGATACACATACACACACCGACACACATACACAGACACATGCATACACACCGACAAACACACACACACACACACACACACACACCGACACACATAGACAGACACATACATACACACCGACAAACACGACATATATACAACACCGACATATATACATACACACACGTACACGTACACGTACACACACACACACACACCGACACTTATACACACACGTACACATATATACATTGTGATAGTGTAATGTGTAAGCATGCACGATTGGATGTAAGAGATAAGACGTAATTCGTGTTTGTTTGTCAACAGCATTTTCAACATTTTGCGCAAACATTTCATGCTCATTGGCAATTTGTTTTGAGCCCAAGCCATCTTTCAGGCATCGTTGGTTATTATTTTTAATATGCTTTCATAGGTGATATGTGTTATTGAATTACACAAGCATAATTCCTGTGTACATAATTTTATACATTTCCAAATAAAAGAGCATTTCAGTGTGTAGGCAGCAGTATACAATGTTTTATTATTATTTGTATGTTTTTATTTTATTTTCTACAATCAATTTAGCTTAATACCAAACTTTTGTATTCGTTTACTTCGATTTACTTGTTTTCATTGTACATGCACTAATGTTTCATTCATTGAGAGTGTGATTGAGGTGCGTCTTGTCCTGTATTGAGCTTCATATGTATATGTGAGTATATGTGTGTATGATTGTATGTGGGTGTGCACTGGTATGTATGTGTGCATATGTACATGCATTCATGAGTATGTTCATGTAGGCATATAAATGTGTGTGTTTGAGAATTTGTGAAACTATTGTAAAGGCGCATTATAAATGTTCAATAAATGAAATGAAATGCGATATGTTCAGAAAAGTCTGCCGTACCTGCGTCAGTCGTTGTACAACCGCGAGATCACCATTGAAGGTGTGAAGCCTCCATCAGTAGCGGCTCTCAACGCCTCCTCCTCCTCCTCGTCCACCACAGTGCCGGCCAGCCATCAGGTGCGTGTCTTATCTGTTGTTTCTTATTGTGCAGTGTTCTGTCTGTCTGTCTGTGTGTGTGTGAGAGAGAGAGAGAGGAGGTTTGTCTCTGTGTGTGAGATTTATGGGTGTGTGTGTGTGTGTGTGCAGCGCCCTAGAGACCCACTAGGCGTAGACCGCACAGTGTAAATATCTACTTGATGTAATATCTGTTTGTGTGTGTGTATGGACAGACGATTCGCTCTGTTAGCGGAGTGATTCAGAACAGCAACAACAACAACCTGCAGTCACAACAGTATCAAACAGCGCCGGCGGCGGCGGCGGCGACGGCTGGACATCATGCATCATCTTCGATGGTCGCTGGCGCCGGAGCCACCACGCCGGCCGGCACTGTGCGTGTGTACTCTGGCGGCGTGACGCACAGCAAGAACGTGGTCACCCCACACCCGGCTCTGCTCAACGTACAACCGGTGACACTCACACAAACACACACACTGGCTTTTAACACACTTGCTCAAGAGACAGCTGCTACACAGGAAGAAGTCGAAGCTTATGAACACACACAGGTGTGTCCCGTGCAGCTCGCTGTCACCGCAGAGCCGACCATCTCCACGCTATGACGCCACAAAGACGGAAGACGTATTAGAGAGGGCCACCTCCCCAGAATGCATGACACAACACATGACTGATATCTGGTACCATCATTTACTGTTGGGTGGACAGGGGCTGTAGGATTATAGAATTCACCCAAAGAAATTCTCCTCCGTCGGGATTTGAACCACGGACCTCTCGCTTGTGAGGCGGGTGTGCTAACAACTGCACCACGCAATATATTTTATAAACATGCCATCCAGTCTGTTTTTTGTAAACATTGCAATGCTTCACTGAGCTTAAATATTTTGTTTTTATTGTATTCACAAGCTTTACACATGCATAATTGTCCTATGTTGTGTCCGTGATGTCCACACTGTGTGCAAGACTGACTGATAAACTCGAACTGAACACAAACACACACACACACACACCACGGGAGCTTACTTTACGAACCGTTTTCCATGGAACAAACACAGTTATCGAACAAAATGTTTTGTAGACGCACAAAATCATCAAGTTTGTGTGTGTGTATGACTCTTGTGCTTGAGTGTGTGTGTGTGTGTGTGAGCGCTATGTCTATGTGTGTGTTTGTGTGTGTGTGTGTGTGAGCGCTTTTGAGACCCTCGGGTGAAAAGCGCGATATAAATGTCTTAATGTAATGTAATGTAATGTGTGTGTGTGTTCAGATGCAGGGCGGTAACAAGATGATGCGCACTTTGAGCACCTCATCATCATCATCATCAGTATCTGCGTCTGTTTCTTCAGCATCATCAATATCATCATGTTCCGTCTCTCAGACTCCCGCCATCAGCTACACTGTTCCTCGCACGCCTGTCGGCTCGCAGCACCAGCAGGCGTCTGGCGGCATGGCGACGTCAGGCCGCGTGCCGGTCGTGGTCTGTGCCAACTCCTCTTCCTCCTCGTCGTCCTCCGGTGGTGGTTCTGCTGTCGCCTCGTACTCCACGGGCGGCATGGCGGCTGGCAATAGTTACGCGACAATGGTGGCGCGCCGAGATAAAAAGCCCGTCTTCAAGTGAGTTTCAAGCTTGGCTCCCGGCGCATACACACACACACACACAGACACACACACACACACACACATATACACACACGCACACACTGACACACTGACACACATACATTACATTACATTAAGACATTTATATCGCGCTTTTCACCCGAGGGTCTCAAAAGCGCTCACACACACACACAAACACACTCTCTGACACACACACACACACACACACACACACACTCAAGCACAAGAGTCATACACATACACAATCACGAACTCACACCCATACACACACATACACACACACACAAACACAAAACAGACAAGTACATATACACACAAACACAAACATACACTCACGTTTACATACTTATAATCACAAAAATACACACGCACATACATATTGAATAAGATAGCACAGATACACACACACACACACACACATACACACACACGCACATACACACATGTCAATTGTAGTACTGGTCTTGTTCAGTATTAAATTATCAGTAGAATAAGAAGCGTGCGTTTGTCTGTTGTTTTTTGTCACTGGAATTTCCCCCGTGAAACTGTTGATTGAACTGCTTGTGTGTGTGTGTGTGTGTGTGTGTGTGTGTGTGTGTGTGTGTGTGTGTTTGTTAAGAATAAGCTTACACATACACATAGACACAAACACACACACATACATACATACACAGTGAAATGTATAACATGCTCTGAGTCTGTGTGTGTGTGTTTTTTGCTTCTGTTTGTTTAATAAATATTTGCCAAAAAGAATAACTAACAATAATAGCATGAAACCACATGAAAAATCATGAATATGGCAAACAATGTGATGTGTGTTGGTATGTGTGTGTGTGTGTGTGTGTGTGTGTGTGTGTGTGTGTATGTGCAGGTCTTCGTATGATCCGAGTCACGATGACGACATCAATGACGTCACTGCAATGAGCGGCGTGAATTTGCACGAGGAAACGCAACATATTCTCGGCAGCACGGATTTTGTTGGCTCGCAAATTCGCAGCGTCAAAGATGAGAATCTGTTGGCGTCCGGGCCTTTGCACAATAAACTGCGCAATATCAGTGAGTGCTGACACTACAGACAGTCAGTGAGTTAGTCAGTTAGTGAGTTAGTCAGTCAGTTATTGAGTTAGTCAGGCAGTTAGTCAGTTAGTTAGTCAGTCAGGCAGTTAGTGAGTTAGTCAGTTAGTGAGTTAGTTAGTCAGTTAGTCACTCAGTCAGTTAGTTAGTCAGTTAGTGAGTTAGTTAGTTGGCCAATTAGGCAGGCAGTGAGTGTTTGTTTGTGTGTGTGTGTGTGTTGTGTTTATGTGTGTATGTATCATGCTTCATGTGTGTATAATGTGTGTGTGTGTTGTGTTAGTCAGTGAGTTAGTCAGTGAGTTAGTCAGTCAGTTATTGAGTTAGGCAGTTAGTCAGGCAGTGAGTTAGTCAGTGAGTTAGTCAGTCAGTTATTGAGTTAGTCAGTTAGTTAGTTAGTCAGTTAGTGAGTTAGTCAGTCAGTGAGTTAGTCAGTTATTGAGTTAGTGAATCAGTTAGTTAGTCAGGCAGTGAGTCAGTCAGTGAGTTAGTCAGTTATTGAGTTAGTCAGTCAGTGAGTTAGTCAGTTAGTTAGTCAGTCAGTTAGTCAGTCAGTTAGTTAGTCAGTTAGTGAGTTAGTCAGTTAGTGAGTTAGTCAGTCAGTGAGTTAGTCAGTTAGTTAGTCAGTCAGTTAGTCAGTCAGTGAGTTAGTCAGTTATTGAGTTAGTGAGTCAGTTAGTGAGTTAGTCAGTCGGTTAGTTAGTCAGTTAGTGAGTTAGTCAGTCAGTGAGTTTGTCAGTCAGTGAGTCAGTTAGTGAGTTAGTCAGTTAGTTAGTCAGTCAGTGAGTTAGTCAGTGAGTCAGTCAGTTAGTGAGTCAGTCAGTGAGTGTTTGTTTGGCTTGCAGTGAATGCCAAATGCTGACGTAATGAATGCTAGTGATTGTGTGTGTGTGTGTGTGAATTTGATGCTCTAATTCTGTTCACTACACATGCACTATTTGTATCGTGCAGTGTTTGTGTATTTGTGTCATGTGTATGCGTCTCTCTGTGTGTGTTGTGTGTGTGTATCATGCTTCATGTGTGTGTGTGTCAGCTATGCAACACGAGTTGGACGATCCCAGCAGCGAGCTGGTTAGTGTGATGTCTCACGCGGCCGAATGTCGTCTGCGTGCTGTACTCGAGCGTCTGTCAGTGGCGGCCGAGCATCGCAGCGATGTGGTGCGCGTGCAGCCCGGCTATGTGCCGAGTCGACGGCGTGACGTGCGCGGCCAGCTCCGCTTCCTCGAGCAACTGGACCGGCTCGAGCGACAGCGACACGACGAGTTGCAGCGGGAACTGCTGCTGCGAGCCGCCAAGAGTCGCTCCAAGACCGAGGATCCAGAACAGGCCAAGTTGAAGGCCAAGGCTAAGGAGGTGAGGCTGAAAAATTAAAAACCTCAAGTGACAGCTGCTACACGGGAAGAAGTCGAAGCTTATGAACACACACAGGTGTATCCCGTGCAGCTCGCTGCCACCGCAGAACCGACCCTCTCCACGCTATGACGCCACAATGACGGAAGACGTATTAGAGATGGCCACCTCCCCAGAATGCATGACACAACACATGACTGATATCTGGTACCATCATTTACTGCTGGGTGGACAGGGGCTGTTGGATTATATAATTCACCCTGAGAAATTCTCCTTCGCCGGGATTCTGCTTCCCAAACCGCTACATCACGGAGTCTTATCTTTCACTCTGTGTGTGTGTTTGTGTGCATCGCCCTGTAGACCATGGGTGTAGGGTGCTATCTATAAATATCTACCTAATATAACACAATCCGTGTGTGTGTGTGTGTGGTTTGCAGATGCAACGAGTCGAGATGGAGGAGGTGCGACAGCGCGAGGCCAACATCACGGCGTTGCAAGCAATTGGGCCGCGCAAGAAGCCGCGTCTTGACACCTCAGATAGCTCGGTGTCTGGCGGCGGCGGCGGCGATCCGTCCAGTAACAGCGGCGCCTCGGGCAGTAGTGATGCACTCTCTTTCAGCGGTACCCTCACTCAGCGACAGGTGAGAACACACTCTGATTAATTAATCCATCGTTTATTTATTTTGTCAGCTTTCGTCTTACTGACTAAAACCTTTACTCATGGGGCACGGCAGGGTGGTAATAGTGCACTTGCACTCTTCCCTCATGCTACTGGATTTGCCTGTAATTAATGGTAATATGAATGTACCAACACACCAACCCCGGCCATCTTGTAGAGTCGATTACACTGCACATGTCAGTGTTCATATAGGCAGCCGGTTCTCGCGCCCTCCTGGGTTTTTCATAGCTTTGTTAAAAATAACATTAACATTCAGCCAATAGTTTTTTCTGGAACGAATACGTATAGAGCATAGGTGGAAATATACTTTTGGTTTTTCGCGAGAGTCAGTTTGTCATCCGCGCGCCTCCGGTTAAGAATCCCTGGTGTGATGTTTCATTGGCGAACTGCCTGTGTGTGTGTGTGTGTTAGTTGCCGATGCGACCTCGCACCAAGCGGGTAAACCTGCGCGACTTGCTGTTTGTTCTGGAACAAGAGCGCAGTCATCAGCGCTCCGACAGTTACTACCGACTGCTGCTCAAGTAAACGCCTCTGCCTGCCTGACGCACTGCTCACATACTCTCTCTCTCTTTCTCCTGTCGTGTTAGCCGAGCTTCGGCGTGGAATATGTCGGCTTTTTCCGTGTTTCAACTGTCTGCCTGTCTGTGTGTGTGTGCGTGTGTGGTTTCGACGCGCGCAACACACACACAGATAGGTAATGTTCATACAATGAGAAATATATAGTGTACAATGAGAAATAGCATTTATTTGTAGAGGGCGTTGTTGAGACACGTGTATGTGTGTTCGTGTGTGTTTGCATGCATGTGTGTGTGTGTTTGCACGCTTCATCATTCGTTGTTGTCATCACAATTCTAATCGCATTTGTTTTACTCATCAATGTGTGTGTGTGTGTGTGTGTGTTGAAGTGACCTTCGTTTAGGTGTTGTGTGTGATGGAGTGTGTGGGCGACGAATGCCCAACTCACAGATATAATATATATATGTGTTCGTATATATGTGTGTGTGTGTGTTTGTGCAATATACACAAACAGGCGACTGGTGTAATCTCGCTGGGCGCGTTATTTTTGTATGTTACGAGCTGCACTGTTTGTGTTACTGTGTTTGTGTGTGTGTGTGTTATGGCCTTACTGTGGAATATCATCCAATTCTGCGTTCTGTATATATTCGCGTGTACAACGCACACACACACACACTCAAATGCGTATATGTGGCTACACGATTTTGGCACGATTGTACGTATATAGAGGCGTTGTATGTTCACAATATTGCTGTTGAATATTGTGTGTGTGTGTAACATCGGGTTCCAACTTGACAAATACAAAAGATAAGACGCCGTTCAGTGCGCTGGCACGTGTTTGTGTGTGTGTGCACGTGCGTGTTTATGAGAAGCACTACATATAAATTTATCATTTGAGATTTATTCGCTTGCGCACAATATTTCACAATAATCCACACACACACGCACACAATGGACGCACTAGTACTCTTGCAGCCTTCAATAATGGAATCTAATAACATTCACACACACACACACACAGATACACACTGAAATAAGTGCCTCCACGCTCAAGAAATGTCTGGGCGCGAAACCAACGAAAAGTCAACGACCCTGCACAAACACACACAGACAGACAGGAAGTCGAGTGGAACGCCAGCCATGAATCGTTCTGTACTTAACCAAGAGATGATTTCATGAAGAGAGGGGCTGTATTTATCCCAGGTGTGAATTGTAATATGAGCTTTTTCTCTGATTCCCCATCTCTGATAAATTCAGTTGTTACATCAATGTAAATGTCGAGAGGTGATTAGAAACAAAAATAAACGAATTTGAATTGATGAATAACACACGTATAGTTGTCCTGTTCTGTCCGACTCGCCACGTTGAGCTTGCCACTCGGCAACTCTTCCATTTACCACCAGACAGGGGAATTCCTCACACAGGTTAGCACAACCACTGTCATGGGCTATTAACGCGAGTAGTTCAATAACTCACCATCCACCCGCCTACTATTTGCCCTTGTATTTGTTCAGCTGGGTCATTATGTAGAGCCCGGGCATGAGCGGAAAAACGACCAGCAGCAGGTAGCCGCCGACACTCTCATACAGCGGCATCTTGTACTTGGGCGGCAGCGAGATGAAGTCGCCATTGGTCCAGTGACGAACGCCGCCCACGCGCAGCTGTTTGCCACAAACAGCCGCCGCCCGCGCCAACACACGCCCACCAGTCACACACGACAACATCTCTGTCACTGCGACCCACACACGGCAAGGTATAAAACCAGGCGCACACGAGAAAAATAGAACGAGAAAACGTAGATTAGGACAACAAGCAGATTATAAGAAAGAAAAGGCCAACAACTGACTGGAAAACGATAAGTGAAAAAGAAGACAAAAAACATACTCCGCATCCGAGAGAAAAAAATTTCAGAATAAAATACGATGTCAGATACGTTGGAATATGAGAAACGAGGATCATAAACTGATCGACGCATATATAGCGGGAAATAGAGCGACGTCCAAGAACAGAAAGAAAAAGAGAAAATAATTAAGCAACGTACCAATGTGGGTCACGAAACACTCAGTAAAACTATTAGAAACAAGAGCTGGAATCGACGTAATACTTACTTGTATATATGAATATCTGTTCATCTGTGCTTGTACATGTATGCGTATACGTTTGTGTATGTGTATATGTATGTACAACAACAGTGTGTATTTGGTATAGCGTCCATCATCATAGGCCCGCAGACGAGTACTTATACAGAAAAATATGAAATATATACTGGCAATGCGAGCATGGGATAATACGATAATAATATAGAGCTCGATCACAAAACAACAAAATAAAACGCAGATTAAATCAAGGAGAAAGAGCAGCAGAACACAAACAAGGACGTAGAAGAGTGCAGCGTAATGACATTAAAACAAGGGAGCAAAATGCATACACGCAGAACATACACAGTCACAGGCTTCCCGGACAAGTGCAACTATATACATGACGCAAACGCAGAATCAAACAAACAACTACATAAAAGAGAGATCAGAGGGAGGCGAAAGGAGTCAAGGCGTGAGTGGTGGGATCGAAGTATAGATCAAAAAGATATTTACGAAGAGAAGAAGCAAATGAACGATATGACAACGATGTATATGCATATGCAAGTGAATATCTGTTTGGGTATGCATATTTGCGTTTGCCGCTTGTCTGGTTATTTCATTGCGGTCTATATTTGCTCTCTGTTGATTATCTAGCTATTTGTTTTACTTCATTCGCGTATGTGAGCTCTACAAATATATGTTGATGTTGAACAGGAGAAAAGAGATTGATGTCAAGCAAAATCATACTGGAAATATGACTCGGATGTTGTTCACAAATATCCCATCAACAATTAACATATATCACTTTAAAACAATTCAACAAATGAAACACGGACTAACCACGAAAATGCTGCAACACAACAGCGAAAAGAGAAAAAACGCAAGGATTGCGTAATGTACGAGTGCTGCGGCACAGTTGTCTATTTTATTCTTAATCAATTTTACGTCAAATTTATTACATTTCATAATTTGAAAGTTTCAGGAAAAAGGGATGCATATTGTTTCTATATAACAACTATTGAGAAATTTCATACCTCGATGCCCAAATTTTCACCAATTTCTTCGGCGAAAATTCGTTATTCCATTTGACACCCACCGGTTCGGCAAACCCAGGCTAAAAAATGTAAACACTAATATAATGTTCGACTTGTGCCCCACACATACAAGCTGTCATGCACGCTATAGAAATGCAATAATACTAAAAAGATTAATTAGTTGGTTTACTCATTATTTACGTGATGTTCTAATATATATAATTTGTCTAATTTTCAAATGGCTTAATGTACTAGGGTTGCCATGGAAGAAATTGAAAAATTTTGCAAGGGAATTCTGGTTAGCTGAAAAACGGAGGAAGTCGTGAACTTGGGTGTCCTCAAGTTCGCCTTATATATTCGCCTTTTTACGACAAACACACTTCCAAACTCATTGACTGATAGCTTCATTCACTTTACCAGTTGTATCGAGTATGTAGCACATTGTCACTATACAACATCACCACAAAACAAAACACTCCCAGAAATCACCTACAAATCGCCAAAATCAACACACACACACACCAATCTAAGCGCGCAAAAAACGTAAATACACGACAGACATTGTATAGCGATAATGGACTACGAGTATTGATACATCAAATGGCACGAGATCCAGCGAAAACACAAGTTCTATTACACACTGCATGTTCTGAAAAGTACAGGAGCTAGAACCGTTTGGAACCAGTGGTTACCAGAACGAACACCTGAAACACAACACACACACACACACACACACACATTCAGTTAAAACCATTTTCCAACAAAGCAATGTAAAATTGTGCTGTATAAACAATTCAAACATTTTTGTGTGAAATTTTCTAGAACATTTAGCCTTTCATATAAATTTGTTTTTTCAGTTCAGTGTCTATTTAATTATACTTGTTATGGGTATATATATGCCCCTGAAAATGACTTTAATAAAAATCAAAAGGTGCCTCGGGCTGAAATGAGTTATTTAGCATTACTGACAAAAGCAATTGCGAAGATCAGAGAAAGCTGGTGAGACAAATAGAAAATTTCACTCTGACAAGCAGAAACATAACAGAAAACACTGTAGACTTCAACAGAACAAGCAATTATTCATGACTGCTCATGCGACATCTGGTGGTGATACAACGAAACTATTCTCAACTTTAAAACCCCACATGTGTGTGTATTGCTATATGTATATATTTGCGTACGTGTTTGTGAGTGTCGTCTGTATGCTTGTGTGTAAATATATGTGTGTGTGCTTGTGTGTCAGTGTGTTTATGTGTGACAGACAGACAGACAGACAGACAGACTGACCAGCCAATGTAGCACTGACAAAGGTTCTGATGACAGGTGGCTTGTTCAATCAGCAACTGCACCTGTCTGTCCACAGGTAGCGCCTCCCCCACACCCTCCCCCTCGCCGCCCACACCCCCCACCGTGTTGAAGTCGGTGCCGCCGAGTTTGTCGCAAACGCGCCGAATTATGCTCACCGCCTTCTTGTTCTGCGCGTCGGGCACATTCTCCTCGTCTGACAGACACACACACACACACACACACACACACGCACACACACACACAAACACATACACAAACACATAAGCGAAGCCGCAAAAGTATACCCTAACCTAGAATAACATCACTTATTTCCGGCTTTTTATAATCGTTTGCTTATTATAAATCGCCGCGTCCATGTACCTCTCCTGGGTGGTGTGAGATTATGGATGAATATCGGATGAATTGTTTATAGTTGTTTGTTGGACTGCGTGGAGTAGTGGTAGCACACCCGCCTCACAAGCGGGAGGTCTGTGGTTCGAAACCCGGCCGAGCAGAATTTCTTTGAGCGAATTCTACAATCCAACAGCCCCTGTCCACCCAGCAGTAAATGGTACCAGATATCAGTCATGTGTTGTGTCATGCATTCTGTGGAGGTGGCCCTCTCTAATACGTCTTCCGTCCTTGTGGCGTCATAGCGTGGAGAGGGTCGGTTCTGCGGTGGCAGCGAGCTGCACGGGACACACCTGTGTGTGTTCATAAGCTTCGACTTCTTCCCGTGTAGCAGCTGTCACTTGAGCAGCATTTAACCTTTAACCTGTTATTTTCTTTTCCAACTCTCTTTCTTTCTAGAATTCTTCACTTTTCGAACTATATTTTTCTCTACATCTTTTGGGCGCTTCCAGTACACATGGGGTGGTAATAGTGCTTACACTTTTCCCATGCTACTGGATTTACCTATAATTAATTAATAATAATAATAATAATCTGACCGAAAAAAACGTCTTTTCCACACGGCACAATAGTGTACCGGTTCTGACATGGTTGCACAGTGCGGTAAGTGTACCTGTTCTGACATGGTTGCACAGTGCGGTCAGTGTACCTGTTCTGACATGGTTGCACAGTGCGGTAAGTGTACCTGTTCTGACATGGTTGCACAGTGCGGTCAGTGTACCTGTTCTGACATGGTTGCACAGTGCGGTAAGTGTACCTGTTCTGACATGGTTGCACAGTGCGGTCAGTGTACCTGTTCTG
>OU696585.1:1925370-1930370 GCA_916048095.2 Sacculina carcini
CCGCGGGTCGTTGACTAGGATTGAATATAGGGTGTACAAGAGCCCCCAGTTACCCACCAGTTAGATCACCCCAGTTACCCACCAGTTATATCACCCCAGATACCCACCAGTTATATCACCCCAGTTACCCACCAGTTATATCACCCCAGTTACCCACCAGTTATATCACCCCAGTTACCCACCAGTTATATCACCCCAGTTACCCACCCGTTAGATCACCCCAGTTTCCCACCAGTTATATCACCCCAATTACCCACCAGTTATATCACCCCAATTACCCACCAGTTAGATCACCCCAATTACCCACCAGTTATATCACCCCAGTTACCCACCAGTTATATCACCCCAGTTACCCACCAGTTATATCACCCCAGTTACCCACCCGTTAGATCACCCCAGTTTCCCACCAGTTATATCACCCCAATTACCCACCAGTTATATCACCCCAATTACCCACCAGTTAGATCACCCCAATTACCCACCAGTTATATCACCCCAGTTACCCACCAGTTATATCACCCCAGTTACCCACCTCCATGGCGTTGATGAGCATCCTGGTGAGTCTGAAGGGAATTTTCTCAGGGAATTTGCCGCGAGTCATGGCCACCTCGAAACAATCGCCGAAATCAATGTGCAAAATCTTTCCAGTCACTCGGTCCAACATCAAATTGGACGGATGACTGACACACACACACAAACATACATACACAAATAAACATACATACATACATACATACACATATGTACACATGTACACATACACATACACAAATAAACGCACATACACACAATCACACATATACACACATGTACACAAACACATACACATCCACAAATAAACACACATACACACACATACACATCACATACACACAAACACACACACACACACACACACACAAATAAACGCACATACATACAATCACATACACATACACATAAACACAAACACTCACACATAAACACAAACACACACACATATACACACAAACAGACACACATAAACACAATCACACACATAAACGCAATCACACACATATACCAATACACACAAACACACAAACAAACACACAATCACACACACATACACATGTTGTTATTGCATTAGTTCCCGAACTGGGAGTAAGTTACCCACTTTGGGGGGTAATATAGCAATTTTTAGGGGGTAATGGAGTGATGACAGAAGAAAATGCTTGATAATTTTGAAAATAAAAAAAACATTGCGATATCTGGTATTGTATGATTAATAATGTCATTGTGAGAGATGCGAAATATACAAATACAATATATAAAAGAACTTATCTCTAGTGTTTTAGTTTTGGCCATCTATATATCCCTGTTGATAAACATTTTATGAAATATGTGTAACATGCTTAATGTGGCTTGCTGAAAATTGGCTGAAACAGACTGGAAACAGGGTTGGAAACCAGTGTATTGATGAGTTAGCAAGCGAAACAGTCGCTACACTCCAGCTTCAAACAAGAACGTGCCGTAATGAACGAACCGTATTATAATCAGGTTTTATCTTCCTCATTTCCACTTTCTATTCTCTCCTAAGCGTAAAGGCTGCATCACTACGCTCATCCTGCTCAACTTTGTTCATGACAATAATAATAATAATAATAATAATAATAATAATAGTTTGGCGTGTGTAGAATCAGTGGCGGCGCCAGGTTATTTTTCGACGACGGGGGGCTAAGGATGAAGTTACAGGCGCTTCATGGCGAAACTATACTCGAGGAAATACACTAGAAATGTTCATGGTGATGATATTTTTTGGGGGGGGAACTCCAGCCGCCTCTGCATACAAACTCACCGATCTCCCAGACCCAGTACGTATCCGACCATCGACATGACGGCAAGAGATCGAGTGAAGTTGGCTCGCCGCAGAAACCAGGCCTCCGACGAGACAGAACGCAACCACAACACACGAGCTAGATCGTCCCCGGGAGTCACCGATAATGCGTGCTCAAACACCTCCACTTTCTGCATCAACGTCAAGTGTTCGTAGTCTGGCGCCATCTGATGACAAACGCACACAAACACACACACATACACATACACATACAAACACACACGTATATACAATGAAATATAAATAATATATTAAATATAAATAAATATAATAAATATACTATTATTGTACAATGTATATTATAGGATGAAAAAACAGGCACTGTGTTTTTGAGCTGATAAATATAATTAATTGATTAATATAAAAATTATTATTATTATTATTGTACAATGTATATTATAGGATGAAAAAACAGGCACTGTGTTTTTGAGCTGATTAATATAAAGGTAAGATTAATAATGAGAATAAAAATAATTCTTGATGACACAAAACACTCACTCTCAACATGATCTTGTGTTCAATGCTGAGCAAAACTTTGCGTTTTTCTCGATGATCGCGAATAAGTGTGTGCATCGTGTCGGAATTGGGAACCCAACCTATCAGACCGCTGTTGGTACTCAGCGGCACCACGGCAAATCTCTGTCGTGAAAATAAATAACAAATACAAATAATCAATCATCAATAAATATAATTAAAGAAATTTAGCACAATTGACCCAACATACGGATTTCATTATATGTACGCATTACAAGGCGATAACACCAAGGCGCCGTGGCTTAGTTGGTTAAAGCGCCTGTCTAGTAAACAGGAGATCCCGAGTTCGAATCTCGGCGGTGCCTTTTCCATTTATCGCTCTTTGCATAACGTTCGCTTTCATCATTTTTTTTCTTAACGACCAATGTCGTGTGGTTTTGCTATCAAATATGTAATTTATAACAATGACACTATTTAAAGAAATTTAGAAATTATATAATACTGAAAAACGTGTGAATAAACACGAATATAATTGAAATAAGTATGGAATAAAATTTATATATGTTAAAAAACCCGCTTTGTCACACCTGAATGGCGAGGTCGCGACGATGAGTGAGTGTACTGGACTGTAGCAGCGTGTTAACCAGGCCGAACAACTGCATCACACGCTCATCCTGCCTCAAATCCTCATGACCCTTCACCAGGAACGTGTAGTCTCGACCATTACTGCCTGTACACACACACACACACACACACACACACACACACACACACACACACACACACACACACACACACACACACACACACACACACACACACACACACACACACACACACACACACACACACATTCATTGCGTTTACGTGTGTTAAGTTATATATATAAACGAAAGTGAAGGACAATTGACAAATTAAGCACGATAATAGTTGTTAGATTTTTGAAATGAAACTTTTGATGAAGTTCAATATATGTGTGTATGTTTGCTTTAGGAAACTATTGAACAATAGAAAAAATGGAAATTTCGAAAAAAGCTGACACACACACACACACACACACACATACGCACAAACAAACAGCCCCCTACAGAAATGAACTGAACATGAACATTTCCAGTTCACATTTTCATGTTTAGCCAAACCCCCATATATTTTTCCTTAGCCCCCGCTCTCCCTATAGACAAAATCCTGGCGCCGCCACTGACACACACACACACACACATACACACACACACATACATGCTGACAGGTTAACAGGCGAATTGACGTTTGGAATAAATTACACAAGACTATCGTAGAGGCCAAAACTATAGGAGAATTCAAACATAAATTGGATACTCAGTGGGAAAGAGACAGGACAGTCCGAGCGTAAGCTCATTTCCTCTACCTCAACTAGGTGAGCACATGAGAGAGACACGCACCTCGCATGGTGACCTTGCGTGGTCGCTGTTTGGTGCTGAACACAGTGAGTGTGGAACACACGCTGGCTATACGAATGACGTCACAATGAGGCACGTAACTGCCCGGGATAGCCAACTGTAAGTTCTGTGCCTTCATCAACTGCGGCGACACATACTGACAGACACACACACACACACATACACGCACACACACGCACACACACACACATGGACGGTTGAATCTATAGGTGTCAGGAATCAAGAACATTAGATTTAGAAAATTTGATTTAACGAATTTCATCCAGTCCTAACCTAACCTAACCAGCTAAACCTAACCTAACATCTATGAAAAATATAGAAACGTTTTTGCGCGTTTTTAATATATTAGCGTTTATAATGTTCTTGAATGCTTACACAGTTAGCCTAGACCCACATGGATATATTAGATGTAGTGGAATATTGGTATGATAGAGTGAGAGTGAAGGTAGTGTGAGTACGGGTAGTTCGAGCGTGGTGATCAGCGGTAATTGTCGTGAGATGCGGCGAAACACTTGGTAGTAGCGGTTCCACGCCAGGTTGAGGTCGCGCGTGTTGTTGGTGCGCTGGTATCGGCGACACAGCTCGTGTGCGTCCGCCAAATCCTGACCGTACGCCTGTCAACAAATACATCAACACAAACACACATAAACACATGAACACAAACACACACAAACACATGAACAAACATATGCAAACACATGAACAAACACCTACACACACATACAAACATCTACAAACACATGAACACAAACACATGAACACAAACACGCACAAACACAAGAGCACAAACACACACACAAACACATGAACAAACACCTACAGACACATACAAACATCTACAGACACATACAAACATCTACAAACACATGTACAAACATATGAGCGAAAACATATACAAGCACATGAATAAATACACACAAACACATGCAAACACATACAGACATATGAAGCATCAAGTGCATCAGTATGTGTCAGTGTGAGTGTGTGTGTCAGTGTGTGTGTCTGTGTGTGTGTGTCAGTGTGTGAGTATTTGTTAGTGTGTGAGTGTGTCAGTGCGTGTCAGTGAGTGTGCCAGTGTGTGTGTCAGTGTGAGTATGTGTCAGTGTGTGCCGGTGTGTGTGTCAGTGTGTGTGAGAGTGTGTGTCAGTGTGTGCCGGTGTGTGTGTCAGTGTGTGTGAGAGTGTGTGTCAGTGTGTGTGTATGTCAGTGTGTGTGTGTGTGTCAGTGTATGT
>OU696585.1:1937870-1942870 GCA_916048095.2 Sacculina carcini
GATGAATTACATGGACAAATCTAACATATTTTCACTTTGTAAGTTAATTTAAAAGTTAAATAGGTTCACATTTGTACATTCATGTTAAATGATGTTCTCCAATAACGATCCCATGGACTGTATCAGCTATATTTTATTGTGTCATTGGTAACGCACACGAAACACGTTGATTTTTCCTTGTACGATTGGTGCGCCACCTGTCGGCAACTAAGTGAAACACTATCCCTCACTTTCACTAGTTTTAATGAAATTCTAGCACAAAATTGAACTTAAATTGTTGAAATCGAAACCAGATCTCACAATGAAAGCGCATGCGTAATAAATAGGGCTGTCAAAAGTTAATTAAGTTGATTTTTCACCTAAAGGTCATTTTTTCATAAGCTACCTGAAACACCACAAAAAAGATGCATAGGATACTTATTTAAAAAATATATTAGGTTACCAAAAGTTACTGTTTCATTGTTAGGTTACTTTTTCTGCTTTTCGGGAACTTTTTTGTTCTTATGGTACTTTGTATTTTTTTACTTGTGACTTTCACGATTTTTTGGTAATTTTTTTTCTCAGAATAAAATGCACAAATATGGTAAATAAATCTGGCAAAAAGATTAAAAGAAATGGGATATTTTATCAGAAGGTTAAAACGGTCAAATAGCATGACTTTCAAAATTGAGCATTAAACAGACATATACATCGGCAACGATGAGTGTCAAAATTCGGCTGAATCAAGAACGCCTAAAGTAGCAATTTTTTATTGTCAGCATAACCAACAAATAAATATCTCCCATTACGCACGATTTTCTGCTAAAATACCAAGCTACATCACATCTATCGAGAGGCCCATCTCAATGCTAAACTAATTTCATGTCAGACAGGAATTTTTCATCCTAAAATGTTGAGAAGTTTATGATAAAGTATTTTAACTGCGCTCAACTAAAACATCCAACCAAAAATAATATATATTTTCAACCATGTGCCACATCGCTTAATTGTATCGATGTTATTTGTATATATTAAAATACACGGTTATGTCACTGTTGAGATGGATTCGGTCTTTACATTTGACCTTTTCTGACATTTACCAGAAATCTACCAATGATATTAAGTTACCTTTTCGTCTAAAACCTTCTTTTCTCTTAATTGTCCTAAGCATATATATATATATACAAATATAAATAACACTGTTGCGACCATAAGTTATTTATTAATTGATATCATAAATAAATTATTGCACTAGCGGTTTTTTAGTATTTATGTTAATTTTTCGTTTTTCGCTTATTTGTCATGGTTATGTTAATCTTTGCAATGTTATGCCACTTTTTGGTGAGTTGTTGCAATAAACTGTATTTTTGTTCTAACGACGTCAAAACGGAAAGACGATGGAAAAGAGCGTAATATAAAGAAAGACGGTGGAAGACAGTGTAAAAAGGGAATGAGGTTATTCTAAGCAAATTTTTAGGTTACTTTTTCTCGGAAGTAAAGTGACCTTTTAAATTTTTTAGGTGACTCTACTGAAGGCCCTAGGAATCACTGGTAGTCTTCTGTACAGGGTGTGTAGTCACTTCAGTGATATCGACATTATCATTGCGTCTGGTATTATTACTGAGGCTGTTTCATATGAATGTCTCTAGAATGCTGATTAAAGAATGAAGAAGAATGCCGATTAAAGAATTTAAATTTACATGAAAAATATGAACTATTACGTAGAGCTAAAACTACTCAAATGTCAACTTAACCGGAAAATATTGACATGAAGTGTGATTTAAAGTGAAAAATACAAAATAATATAACATGTGATCCAAGCGCAATGTCTACACACATCTTCCGAATTAGTCAACTATTCCACGGTTCTAACAGCACACACACACACACACACACACGCACACACACACACACACACACACGTACACACACACACACACACACACACACACACACACACACACGTACACACACACACACACACACACACACACACACACACACACACACACACATACACACACACACACACACACAAGCACACACACATACATTGACACACAAACATGCATGTGAAAATTCAGCTACATCAAAAACGCCTAAAGCATGACTAGTTAAAAATTGTCAGCAAAACCAACAAAGAAATATCTCTCATTAGGTATAATTTGCTACCAAAATACCAGCCTATATAAATTATAAATACATAACTTCATGGGCGTATATCTTGGGGGGTATGTGGGTATATATTCATACCCCCGACAAATTGGCTGGGGGTATGAATATGCAATTATACCCCCCGATAATTCAGCTGAGTTCAGTTGATTGGATGATATATTGCCATCAAAATCAGCATAGCGAAAAGTAACAATTATATGTGTATGCAATTATATGCAATATACTTTTTATTGATGTATATGTGTGTTGTAATTGACTAGGCCGTAAAATAGTTGAGGATCTCATGCAATTGACCAAGTGAGAAAATTTGGAACACTAATGCATGATGGCTGTCATCCCCCCGAGCCTCGACACAAATCTACGCCCTTGCACTTGGCTTTGGTTGATTAGCATTTAGCTTTGTATAAACTGTTCTGCCTGTGTAAAGCGTCACAGTCACAGTTTCGAGATGACGTTTCTACAAGCCCTCTGCATAGCTCACCAGACGACCGTGCTTCCTGCAGAGCGAGGCGAAGTCGAGGTGCATCTGCACGTCTTGCTTGGGCGGCAGCACTACAGAACGCACGTGCAAAATCCTCTGCCAATCCTCCACTGATGATGTGCACTCCTGACCACACACAGGCGACAAACACACATACATGCATACATAAAGAATTATAACATGTATACACACATACATAGACACACATGTATACACACAAACACACACATGCATACACACACACAGACAATTTTAACATGTATACACACATACACACACGTGCATACACACATACAGGCATGCATACACACATACACATGCATACACACACACAATTTTAACATGTATACACACATACACACACATAATTTTAACATGTATACATACACACACACATAGCCTATTTTGTATCTCTCATTACATCATACCAGGTATCGAAATGTTTTCTTGATTTTCAGAATTCCCAAACAATTTTTCCATCGCCCCTCAATTACCCCCGAAAAATTGCTATATTATGCCAGGGGGGATTTAGCAATGATGTAATGATCTAGAATGATCACTCTTAGATCTTCCCAATGATCTGATAAACACTGATCACACTGCGGTGACAGCGAGCTGCACGGGACACACCTGTGTGTGTGTGTTTATAAGCTTCGACTTCTTCCCGTGTAGCAGCTGTCACTTGAGGCCTTTAACCTTCAACCCTTTAACATATAGAGTTAAGACAGAGGCGACACAAACGCACCCTGATGCGTTGACGCCACATTTGCTGGACGGCCGGTCTGCGGTGTGGCAGGGAGATGTAGTCGATCATTTCCTCGAGCTCGGACAGACGTTGTGCTGACAGCAGACAAGAATAGGCGCGCTGGTAACTCTCGCCCATCATGACTGTCAACTCGCCGTCGAGCAAGTCGCGACCGCTAGCGATCCACTGGTGCCACATACACACACACACATATTGTACATAAACAACATAAACATACACACACACACACACACATATATATATTGTAGAAGCTGATAACTTATCTCAACTTATCTCAACTTAACTCACACATACACACACTCAAACATACACACACTCACACATACACACACTAACACATACACACTAACACATACACACACACACACACACACACATTAACACACACACACTAACACATACACACACACACACACACACACACACACACACACAATACACAGAAACACATATATTGTAGAAGCTGATAACTTATCTCAACTTAACTCACACATACACCCACTAACACACACACACTAACACATACACACACTAACACATACACACACACACACACACACACATACATATTGTAGAAGCTGATAACTTATCGCTGTTAGAAAATAGATGAAATTAACACAGGACAGTAAAATAAGACAGGACAGACCGAGCTCAGCTCATACTCCAACAACAGCTCTTCACTCCAACAACTAGGTAAACAGAGTCGATGCGAGGCCTTATGCCCTCCCCTTGAAGGCAATACTTGAGGCCCAATTACAAATAAACTACCATTATGAGAGGTGCGACTTTGGGAGAATGCAGTTACGAACAGTCCCTCGGTCTCCTGGGGACTTACGGTACTTCTATGCGCTGCTGAAATTTATCATAAACAAAATTTCAATATCATGCGTGAATCAACGAGGTCCCTCAACAATCGGGGCCCTCCTCTCGGGATTCTGGGAGAAGTTGCTACAACTCTGTGGGTAAGTGCAAGCCCCGACGGAGCAGAATTTCATTGGGTGAATTATATAATCCAACAGCCCCTGTCCACCCAGCAGTAAATGATGGTACCAGATATCAGTCATGTGTTGTTTCATGCATTCTGGGGAGGCGGCCCTCTCTAATACGTCTTCCGTTCTTGTGGCATCATGGCGTGGAGAGGGTCGATTCTGCGGTGACAGCGAGCTGCACGGGACACACCTGTGTGTGTTCATAAGCTTCAGCTTCTTCCCGTGTAGCAGCTGTCACTTAAGCACTTAACCTTAACTTAACTTAGAGACAGGCAGTTGGTACCTGAGCAGCGTCATGGAAGCGATGCTGTTTGATGGCGGTGAGTGCGCGATAGAACGCCCCGTCAACGCTGTGTGCCGGCACACACTGGACGTACTGCGCCAGCGTGTCGGCGTCCGGCTCACTAATGGCCGCCGCGGCCGCCATGTGCGCCATTTCTCGCCGCATCTGCTCGGAGGCCGAGGGCCAGGTGTGACTGCACACGGTTGCCAGTTCGTCCCAGCGGCCCAGAGCTTCCAGGCAGCGCATCTGTCCCAGTTGCAGCTCGTTCACGTCTTCTCTCTGGTCTGGCGCACGCGCGGAACATAACGAACAAACATTGACAAATTG
>OU696585.1:1950370-1952870 GCA_916048095.2 Sacculina carcini
TATGTCACCATCTGTTTCTGCTAATTGTAAATATGTAAGATGTGCTCTTTGGAATTTACGTTCTATTAGGTCTAAAATTTCTCTCTTTCTCTCTGTCTTAGTTAATTATGACATTTTCTTTGTGAATGAGTCTTGGCTTTCTCTCTCTGAAATCTCTTCCTTTAATAGCTGTCTTCCTTCTAACTACTCCGCTTATCACCAGTCTCGCTCCATCAATAGTTCTAATTCCTCTAAGTCTGTTGGTGGTGGTGTTGCTATTATTTTTAATTCTGATTGTATTCGTCTTATTCAATGTAAGCTAGATGTGTGTATAAATTCCTTCGAATATGTTTGCTGTAAGATCACTAGCCGTTACTCTCTCCCTGTCTGTATTATTTCAATCTATCGTGGTAACTATGTATCTAGTTTTGTTTTCTTAGATGAGTTTACTGTTCTCATTGATACGCTTATTTCTATGTTTTCTTCTAGGATTCTCTTTTGCGGCGATTTTAATCTTTGGCTAGATGCCCCTCATCTCAAATCGTGTTCTTCTTCGTTTCTTGAGTTAATATCTTCCTATGGTTTAGCGAATCATGTATGCGGTTCTACTCATGAACATGGTCACACCCTCGACATAGTGCTCTCATTCAGTGACTCCCCTATTTCTATCAAGGATTTGACTGTCTTCCCTATTGATTCCTCTGTTTCAGATCACTCCTTAATTGAATTTTCCGCGCTTATTCCTCTCAGCTTAAGATCGCATAAAACTGTCACGTTTCTAGATTATCTGACTGTTGACTACGACTCTCTATGTAACCAGATATTTTCTTCTTTCAATTATGATTCGTTTTGTTTCTTACCCCCTTATGATCTCTGTAAATATTTCAACTCCTGTCTTGAATTTCTTAGAGATCAGTTTGTTCCTGTTAAGAAGTTCCGTTCCTCTTCATCTCTTCATAGTCCCTGGTTCAATAGTGAAATTCGTAGCTCCAAAACTTCTCTTAGACGACTTGAGCGCCATTGGTTGCGTCTGAAAAATGATGCATCATGGCAATCTTATTGTGTTGCACGGCGTCACCACCATATCTTGTGTGAGTACGCCAAAAAATCCTATTATAATAATAAAATTTCCTCCTGTCTCAACAGTAAATCCCTCTGGAATATTTTCAATAAACTCTTAGGTAAATCTAATACCCTTGTGTTTCCTGATAGTGACCCAACTCGCTTACCTTCCCTATTCTCTCATTTCTTTGAGAATAAAATTTCGAATATATGCTGTCGTTTCCCTCCTGCTACATTGTCTTATTCTCCCACCACCTCCGCCATTTTTCATTCTTTCCTTCCGATTTCCATCTCTGATTGCAGGCTACTACTGAGACGTGTGCACACTCGTTCTTCCTCCCTGGACCCTATTAACCTTGCTCGAATCCCCAACTGTATTGAGTTACTTCTTCCTTTCATCACCTATTTTATCAATTCGTCTTTCTCTCTCGGTGAATTCCTTGCGTCTAAAAGCGCAAGTATTCTCCCTATCCTGAAAAAACCTAACCTTGATCCCAATTGTTTGTCTAACTATCGTCCTATCTCTAGAATTCCTTGGCTATCCAAATCGCTTGAAATGGCCGCTTATGTCCAGATTTCGGACTACCTTGAGCGCCATGATCTATTTCTCCCTGAACAATCAGGCTTCCGTAGTTTTCACTCAACAGAAACCTCGCTTCTCTTCCTCTATGACTCTATTCTTAAATCTACTCTTGCTTTTAAGGATGTTCTTCTCATTCAACTGGACTTCTCTGCGGCTTTTGACACTGTTGATCATCTAATTCTACTCAATACTCTATCCAACCTAGGTATTTGTGGCGCTGCACTATCATTCTTCCGCTCTTATCTTCTTTCACGATCTCAGCTTGTTTGTACCAGTGATTCTTGTAGTGAGTCTTTCCCACTCTCATACGGTGTCCCACAGGGGTCCGTCCTAGGCCCTCTCCTTTTTAATATTTACTTAACCTCCATTGGTGAAATCCTTCATCGTCATGATGTCACTTTCCAAATCTTTGCGGATGACATCCAAATTATTCTCTCGTCTGATACTATTTCGCAATCTTCTGTTTCTTCTCTCTTGGATGACATTGAAACCTGGTCTTTGTCCCACCATCTCAAGCTCAATCCGGATAAGACAAAATTTATCCTTTTTCAATCTTCTAGAAGTTTTACTTGTCTATCTGTTCCTCTCACTAAATCTGTTCGTAGCTTAGGTGTCTTGCTAGATGATTCTCTTTCTTTTGAACCATACATCTCTGATATCATTAGGGTATGTAACTTTCACATTAGGCGAATCTATTCTATCCGTAGATATTTAACTGTCTCTGCTGCTTTCAAACTGGCTAATTCTTTCATTCTCAGTAGGATTCAATATTGTTGCTCGCTCTTTCTTTCTCTGAACCACCGCCAGCTTCGCAAACTTCAATCTGTTATTAGTAAAGCTTGTCGTCTAATCTACAATCTCCCTGCTGGCTCTCAT
>OU696585.1:1955370-1962870 GCA_916048095.2 Sacculina carcini
TGCTGAAAAGGCCAAATAAATTGAGTACAAGAAAAATAAAAAAAAATAAAACAAAGGTTCAGGTTTTTCGAGTATTTGATAGAAAAATTTAGACTCGTGTCTTAAAGGCATGCAGAAAGCACTCTTCAAATGCATTGCTCTTGCAATAATCTTGCAGTGCGTGCGCTATAGATTGTCGTGTTCAGTGTTGAATTATTTTTGTCCGACGCAATTGGTTTTTGTCTCAAACACACGCCATTTGTCATATGTCTCAAATGCGCAACACACACACACACATATATAGAAAGAGAGGAACACACAGACAGACAGACAGACCAGTTTATGGATGATGAGAGCGGCGTGAGACGTGAGGTCGACGCGCGTGCACAGTGAAGTGATGGTGACAAGCACTTCGGAACTGACATTGTCCGAGCAAGCGGCAGGCTCCAGAAGCGCGGCCAGAGCGGGCAACAACAGATGCAGATAGTCGGCCAAATTATGACCGATCTCACACAACGTCGACAATAACTACCACAGACACATTACATTACATTACATTACATTAAGACATATATATCGCGCTTTTCACCCGAGGGTCTCAAAAGCGCTCACACACACACTCAAGCACAAGAGCCATACACATACACAATCACGAACACACACACTCACCTACATACACACACACAAAACAGACAAGTACATATACGCACAAACACAGACACACTCACAACACACACACACACACACACACACACACATACACAAAATACACATGGCTGAATTCAACCAAATGCCATTTTTGTTTGATACGACAGTTCACAACTATTTTCAGTGCAGACAGTCTGAAGAACGTGAAAAATAGCAACAAGCCACGACACACACACACACAAACACACAAACACACACACAAACAGCACACAAACACACACACGAACAAACACAAACAACACACACAAACACAAACACACACACACACACAAACACACACGTAAACAAACACAAAGACAAACACACATACACACACACAAACACAAATAAAAACACACATACACACAAACACAAAGACAAACAAACACACGCACATACACACACACACGCACACAGAGAGAGAGAGAGAGAGAGTAAACACGCTGACACGCGCACACACGCACATCAGAAAAGGGTTAGAAAATCAATAGTGAACGCTGATTTGTTAACCACAAACTCAAATGCAAGTATTACAGGGGGCATGAATAGTATGCCCTGTCTGAACCATTCTTATTGACACACGCGCGCTCGCCCAGAACAAAATCATTGTCATCATCATCATCGTCATAGCCTGTGATTGTGACGAAAATCAGCCTGTGATTGTGATTGTGATTATGATTATGATTGTGATTATGATTGTGATTATGATTATGATTATGATTGTGATTATGATTGTGATTATGATTATGATTGTGATTATGATTGTGATTATGATTGTGATTGTGAGCGCAATCACCTTGATTGTGACACGTCGGCCGGCGCTTGTGTCGTCGCTGAGCACATGTAGCGTGTTGGCAATGAGTTGCGGCATGAACGGCCGAAACTCGCAGCCCATCACGGCGGCCACATGTTGTACCAGCTCAATGAGCGTCGGCAACAGTGGCGAATCGGCGCGCCACAACTCCTGACACATAAAAATGTTAAAGGTTAAAGGCCTCAAGTGACAGCTGCTACACGGGAAGAAGTCGAAGCTTATAAACACACACACAGGTGTGTCCAGTGCAGCTCGCTGCCACCACAGAACCAGCCCTCTCCACGCTATGACGCCACAAGGACGGAAGACGTATTAGAGAGAGCCACCTCCCTAGAATGCATGACACAACACATGACTGATATCTGGCATACCTTGATCACGCTGAAGATGTCAGACAGCGAAGGTCTGATATGCTGTCGCACCATATCCACCAGCAGCACGAGGTTTTGCAGCAGACACTGTTGAAATACGGCATCTGCGGTGCGTACTGTTTGCAGGAGACAAGGTACCAGCTGGGGCAGGTAGGCGACACACTTGGTGCCCAAACAATTGACAATATAGCGGATCGCCTGATACAAGCACACACAAACACACACCCAAATACACACACACACACACACACACACACACACACACACACACACACACACACACACACACACACACACACACACACACACACACACACACGGATTCAGAAAGACGGCAAATAAATTACGATGCGGCCAGATATGAACTCAACTGACATAACCAACATTCCAATGTGTGTATGTGTTGAGTATGACATTGTGTGTGTGTATATGTGTGTGTGTGTGTGTGTGTGTGTGTGTGTGTGTGTGTGTGTGTGTGTGTGTGTGTGTGTGTATGTGTATTTGGGTATGTGCGTATGTGTGTGTTCATATTTATGTGTGTGTGTGATATTTTTATATATTATGTGCTGAAAAGCCTGCGATGTATTGTCAAAGGATGTACAATAAAGCAATTTACTTTACTATACTTTACATCACACATGCATACAATGAAGTACATCACACATGCGTACACACTCACGCAGGCAAAAACAGACCTGCACAAAAGCAAGTAATAAAAACAAACATGAAGAAAGTGGAACATGAAATAAACAGTACATGCGTTAACAAAATACACCGTAAATAATTTAAATGAATGGCAAATGCAATACAATTAATCAGAACAAACAAACACACACACACACACACACACACACACACACACACACACACACACACACACACACACACACACACATGGGTTGTCGTCACTGGAAAAGAGAAGGTTAAGGGGGGATTTAATAAACGTTTTCAAGCACAGCATTGGTATGGAACGATTGGATAGGAAAGATTGGGTGGTTTGGAGTACGAGGGACCATAGGGGACACAATAAATGTCTACAACAAACCCGGGTATTAAGGGATATAAAGAAGTACAGTTTCCCAAGTAGGTGTATAGATATATGGATCCGTCTGGGTAAAGAAATAGTTCAATCAAACAGTATAGCACAGTTCAAGCATAGGTTAGAAAAATGTGGGTACGGAGACAGGACAGTCTGAGCCCTGCTCATTTCCTGTAAACTACAACTGTGAGTACAACTGTGAGTACACACACACACACACACAGACAGACATACAAACAAGGGTGGAGGTACCTGAACGGCCATGGTATGGTACTGAGACATGGTGGGATCTCGAATCAGTGTCATCAGAGAGCCCAGCGCTACGGCCGGGTAGAACTCGTCCATTCCAGCCCCGTGCCAGATATTCACCATACGAACATTACCATTCACGTCCACTAATACACACACACACACACACACACACACACACACACACACACACACACACACACACACACACACACACACACACACACACACACACACACATACCCAAACACACACACATACATACACACAGTGTGTGTAATTAATTGAAATATGATTCAGATGACAAACATATAGTCCCTGTTCACCCAGCAGTAATTGATAGTGCCAGATATCAGTCATGTGTTGTGTCATGCATTCTGGGGAGGTGGCCCTCTCTAATACGTCTTCCGTCCTTGTGGCGTCATAGCGTGGAGAGGGTCGGTTCTGCGGTGGCAGCGAGCTGCACGGGACACACCTGTGTGTGTTCATAAGCTTCGACTTCTTCCCGTGTAGCAGCTGTCACTTGAGGCATTTAACCTATAAGCCTTTAAGAGAAGTTTTGAGAGGATAAACTGTGTGGGAGAGATTGAGAATGCAGAGTTTGAGAGCATAAAGAGAGAGGGCTGTATTGTACACGTACATATGCCTTCATCATGGTCGCAATCGGGTAGCACGAGGCATTGTTGGGAGTCATCATGTTGTGACATGGTGGTGTTGTAGACAAACGGGTCCAGTGCGCCTAGCAAGCCCAGCAGACGAATGGTATCACGTCTGTCTCCATCACACACACATACACACACTTTTCATTTCATGTTTTCATTTATTGAGTCATTTATAAAGCGCAATACACACATCATGTCTCAATTACGCTTATATATACATTACACACCACATACATTCATGTACAATCACATGCATATTCAAATATAGATTTCGTATTTACAAAGCACGACAATACAATACAGGCAGAACACAGACACACGCACAAACACGTACACACACACACACACACACACACACACTGATTGTTACCACAGCTAAAATAGACCAGATATAATTCTTGATTGGAGCTGCATGTGAGATCAAACTTATCCGAGTGTTAAATATCAAAACAGACAACAATATATTGCTGCTGCTTTCTGGGCGACCTTCGATAGTGGAGTTTGTGTAATACATATGTCAGTAGGCTGCTTATAGCCATGTTATGCATGTAAAATTTGTATTCGTTATATTGGCAATTTGTATAAGAGAGAGGAATATGGTGATTACGATGTTGACTCTACTAGAACTGTTGAATTGTAATAATTACCTCTTCATTATATATTATTTTAAAATGAAGTAAGTGTGTAAGAGAACCCTTTAATTTTTAGGCAACAATTCTTGGAGGCAAGTTGTTTCGTAACTAATACCTTTATGCAT
Organism: Sacculina carcini; assembly: GCA_916048095.2. Classification (NCBI taxonomy): domain Eukaryota; kingdom Metazoa; phylum Arthropoda; class Thecostraca; family Sacculinidae; genus Sacculina; species Sacculina carcini. Next base: position 1,959,929 of record OU696585.1, read on the forward strand.
CAGATAAAGCATTGAATTCCTACATCACTGTCTCATCAGAAATATCAATAACTGGAGTCAGTGTTTCAGCAATAGCAGCCAGTTCTTCGTCATCATCATGATCAGAGGAGACATCAAATAATATATGTGATGAAACGTTTCATCGCATATATCATCAAAGACTAATGCTGAAAAATTTACTCCCATGAATAAGATACCCCCTATTTTCAAAGTGAAAATTTACACCAACAACGTTTTGTTTTGTTTTGTTTTTATTCACACCAACCAACAGGATGACATCCCAATTATAGGCGGAGTACACATAATACAATTCACGAAAGCGAATAGCAAATATAAGATTCTAAAACTTGGAAAAAAATATGTATATATAAAAAGTCAATTTTAAAAACAGACTTTGCGAAGTACAGAACGACTGATATTAAGGATATCTATACCGGGCTGCTTATACACTAGCTTGTTGTAGTATAGAGGCAAGCGAGCGTGCCATATTCTACCAGTGACCACGGTGCGCGTTGGTGGTGTGTGCAGGGGGTCCCGGGGTCGCACACCTGGTCTTGGTACTCTCCATCCGACTCGTGACAGCAGCTGCGGAGAGTCGAGTCTCTTATACACGAAAATATACGGTATATGTCATTATTGTGCTAGATCGTTATTGTGTTGTGAGAAAAAATCCGACATCGTGCGCACTTGCGCGCATGCGCACCTGATCGACTGTCGACGTTCAGTGCGCAGAAATTTGAAGAGCAGCTCAAACAGTCGACGTCGGTCGATGTGATTAGTCGGCGCCGCACTCGTGCCTGAGTTGTAGTGGTCGTGTGAGTCCCACTCATCCACACCACCATTGGCAGCGTTGTCACACCGGCCAGCAGCCACCAGGTTGGTGAGAGCGTGTAGAGCGGCCTCGCGTCTCGACAGAGCCGAGTCTGAACCGCCGCCGCCTCCGCTGACATCATCGGAAAGAATGTGTAGTAGCAGCGAGCTCATCTCGCCGACCCATTCACTCATATCGGCGCCGCACGTCTGACATATACACACACACACACACACACATAAACTTAACTTCTTAGGTTTTATTTGTAACTTTAACTAGACATAGACTATATCTTTTCATGAATCATGAATGTGTTTATATATATATTTTCATGAATGTGTTTATACGCGCAATCATTTTGAATTTATCAGTGTGTTTTATGTGAATTTCTTGGAAATTTGTAGATAAAACCATGAGTGGACAACAAATAAACATTAATTGATTGATTGATTGATACACAAAAATACACACAATTTAATTTACTTAAAACATTTATATTGTGCAATACAGTGCGGCATGGAACAAACGGACACACAGACACCCACAAACATTCATAAGCGTACACAAACAAACAAACACACACACACACACATAGACGAGTTAAATTATAATCAGTAGTGATGAATACTAAAAAAACATCGCACAGCGTACAAGAACAAAGAAACTTCAGGCAATGAAAACAGTGTGTGTGTATATATGTCTATGTATGTATGTCCATGTGTGCGTATGTGTACATGCGCCTATACGTGTGCGTGCATGTGTTAAAGGTTAAAGGATAAAGGCCTCAAGTGACAGCTGCTACACGGGAAGAAGTCGAAGCTTATGAACACACACAGGTGTGTCCCGTGCAGCTCGCTGACACCGCAGAACCGACCCTCTCCACGCTATGACACCACAAGGACGGAAGACGTATTAGAGAGGGCCACCTCCCCAGAATGCATGACACAACACATGACTGATATCTGGTACCATCATTTACTGCTGGGTGGACAGGAACTGTTGGATTATATAATTCGTCCAAAGAAATTATCCTCCGTCGGGATTCGAACCACGGACCTCCCGCTTGTGTGAGACGGGTGTGCTACCACTACACCACGCAGTCCAACGAATGTCTACATCTATGTTGATCCACGTGACTTTCAGTGTAACGGTCGACACTCACACGTGCCACATCTGAAATGGCGTAGAGAATACTGCACACAACCGCCGTCGAGCCGGCCGCGTTGGAGGTGACGGATGTTTTATTGGAGGTGGTGCTGGAGGTGATCGAGCGAAGATTGCGTGCGAGCAGCGAGCACAGCGGAGTCATATAGCCGAGTGCCAGCCGGCGACTGGAAGCGGCCGCGTGACCAAGCAGTCTGGCGGCCTGCTCCTGATGTTCACACTGGCCACTGTACTCGAGCTGCGTTAACAACTGCCGCCGATACATACACACACACACACACACACACACACACACACACACACACACACACACACACACACACACACACACACACACACACACACACACACACACACACATACACACACACATATGTTTAAAGTTTGTTGGGCATTTGATATACAGCGCCCATAACATATGACTCAAAAGAACAATTAATTGTCAGAGGCACACATAAAATGTGAGTACTATAAATATTTAACAGTAGTAAAATCCCTCTCTCTCTGTCTCACTCACACACACACAAACACACACACACAAACACACACAAACACACACACACAGACACATACACACACGCTAATTCAAAGATATTTTGTTTGATTGAAAGCACTGCAAATTACGGCTGGTTTTGGGCGAAATATGCGTGGTTATTTTTCGGCAAGTTGTCTGCGAGTATTGAGCAAATCGCAACTGGGAGACAGGCGGCTGGGGAACGTTGCCTATCCTGTGCCTGTCTACTATTGTACAGCCCACGAGACTCACCTGAATCAACACCTTCCTCAAAGTGGGCATCACATAAGCAGGATTAATATCGCTCAGTCGACCAACAATGCACAACACCAGCTCGCGTACTTCAAACACCTAGACACAAACACACACACACATGTATACACACGGATACACACACGAACACACACAGACACATACACAGACGCATACACAGACACATACACACAAACACAC
>OU696585.1:1965370-1980370 GCA_916048095.2 Sacculina carcini
ATGTGTCAGCGAGCGCATGGCCAGCAGCGCGTTGATGAGCGTCTGCTGCGCCACATCTGTCACCGGCGACAAATGTGCCGCAGAAGCAGCCAGGGCCGGCGTCGAGCCATGCTGCTGTTGACGAAGCGAAGAGGAAGAGGTGATGGTGGTGGTGGGCCATAGTGATAATTGTGACCCCAGCAGTGTGATGAGTCCCTGACTGGCGCACTCACACAACTCGTCCACGTGACTGCAAATCTCCTAATACACACACACACACACACAAGCATACACACAAACACACACACACACAAACACACAAGCACACACACACGTACACACACACGTACACATACACACACGTACACACACACACACACACACACACACACACACACACACACACACAGAAACAGAATTGAGAATCGGAATAAAAAGATATAGCTTTCCAAACAGAAGCGTCAACGATTGGAACCAAATGCCGGTCCACAAATCATAAACCAGAAAATAATCAACAAAACTTCAACGATAATTATAACAACTGGAAGACGGAGAAGACGAGCTTTCAAGTCTTATTGCTGCGAAAATCAACACACACATACACACACACACATATCATATTGTGCTCATAAAGGACACACTAAGACAAACACAAACAACACACTGAAACGATGATTGAATGGAAAATGATTCTGTTGCGAGCGCGATAGAAATTATTGCATTTAATAGACTAATAACATAGCTGATTGCCGGCGCAATCGTTTCACAGTGTGTTTTTGTGTGTGGGTGTATGTGTGTGTATGCTTGTGTGGGTTTTAATACACGTATGATTGTGTGAGCGCGTGTGTCGCCCACACACACACACACACACACACACAAACACACACACACACACACACACACACACACACACACACACACAGACACACAGTGTCACCTGCAGAGCGAAAGGTAGTGAAGCGGTGAGTCCTGCCGTCAACAGCTGCTCCACTAGCTGTTTGAGCAGCTGCCGAATGTGACAGCTGTCTGTATGTGTGTCTGTCAGCTGATGGCCAGCCGTTGTTGTTGTTGTTGTTGTTGTTGTCATGACGACGGCAGTGACGGCCGCCAGCTGACTGACACACAAATAGACTGCCGGCTGTATGACTGGTGAGACGATGCGACGTCGTAACGTACCCTCCTGTCAAACACACACACACACATACATACATACATTACATTTACATTAGGTAGATATTTATATAGCGCCCTACACCTAGAGGGTCTCTAGGGCGCTGCACACGCACACACACACACACACATACACAAACGCACACACACACAGACACACTTACACACACACACACACACATAGCCACACACACACACACACATAGCCACACACACACAGAAAGTGAAAGGTGAAGAAAGAAGAGAGATAACTTACACCTTATAATCATCACTAATATAGACAATGTTCTCTAGAGTATAATACGATTTCACCATGAAAAATTTCTTTGAGTGTTTTTTGAAAACAGGGATAGAATTGATAGAACGTAGTGTTGGGGAGAGCTTATTGTAAATACGGGGTCCTAAGATAGAGAAACAACGATTATAGTGAGTATGTCTAGAAGGAAAAGCAGGTTCCAGTAAGAGACGAGAATCATCAGTTGACCTAAGTGTACGAGTAGATTTCTTGAAGGATAGAAGTTCAAATAAGTACGATGGCTTACGGAGAATAAGAGTGGAATGGATGACACATACACACACATACATACACAGACATACAATGTGTCACTATATATGGCGTATAAGGTCATACATAGAGTATGTGTGTGTGTGTGTGTGTGTCTGTGTGTGTACATGTGTGTGTAAATTGTAAATTGTAAATTGTAAATATACTTCCACACAAGCATACAATATGAACACATTAACATGTAACAACAGACATGGAAAAAGTCCGACAAGCCTAAGCTTTTCGTCGGACAAACTATATATAATAAAGCACGTGGTAATACAACACACATGTGTTAATTTACGATAACAATATGTGTGTGTGATGTGTACATGTGTGTGTGTGCTTGTGTATGTGTGTGTGTGTGTGTGTACGTGTGTGTGTGTGTGTGTGTGTATGTGTCTTTGTACGTGTCTGTGTCTGTGTGTGTGTGTATGCGTCTGTGTATGTGTGTCTGTGTATGCGTCTGTGTGTACTTGTGTGTGTGTAAGTTAGAGACACACTTTGATCGGACAGATATTGAGCTTGACCAGTTCGACAATGGCGGGCACGTGTGGCGCCACGTACTGCCGCGCCGCGTTCGTCAACAGAGCGACACACAACAGCGAGGCCACGTGCCAATGCGCCCCTCCCCCACTATCCCTCCTCGAACCCCCACCGCCCGATATGTACTGCAACACCACCGACATATATCTGCAACATGGCACAGAGAATTGTTGCTAAATTCGTTTCAGTGTTTGTTTGTTTGCGTGTGTGTGTACTCACGCATATTTGTAGCTACAGAAAATGAGATGAGTTCGAGCTGTCTCCTTGTCAATATCCCGGCTGTATCCAGCCTCTCTTTGAATTTGTCAATACATTCTGCATTCATTATTTGTGCACTCAAGCCGTTCCGTGCGTCCTCACACACCTACTAGCGAAGCTGTGAACAATTTCACATTGCTAACACACCTGGTCTTATTAAATTTACTGTCATATCCTCTTCTATCTGATTATCCCACACTAAGCAATGTGTGTGTGTGTGTGTGTGTTTGTGTGAATCGTTGTGTGAATTGAAAAGCGGGTGAAGCAAGGAGGTATAATTTAAGAATATGTAATGAAACTCGGCCAAAATAATACACTACTTTGATAACAATATTCCGTCAGCAGAACAAGAACAAATAAATACACGATAACAATGTAATACACAAAATATACACGCTGCACGCAGAAAATATAAGCCTTCACGCTTCACACAACAATGTATATAATATATGTTTTTGCTTACTCTGTGTGCTGTCTTGTTGTACTATGATTGTATTTTTTCCTTGTCTCATCTTCCTTTTCTTTCATTCTCCTATCTCTTTTCTCACATCCTGCTATCGTTCACTTATCTTGTATGCACTGTTGTTTCATTAACGCCTGTGTTGTGTATGAGCGCTATATAAACATATTGTTGTTGTTGTTGTTGTTGTATACTCACTCGGAGCAGAACAGTATACTCACAGTATAAATATACTCACTCGGAGCAGAACAGTATACTCACAGAATAAATATACTCACTTGGAGCAGAACAGTATACTCACAGTATAAATATACTCACTAGGAGCAGAACAGTATACTCACAGTATAAATATACTCACTTGGAGCAGAACAGTATACTCACAGTATAAATATACTCACTAGGAGCAGAACAGTATACTCACAGTATAAATATACTCACTTGGAGCAGAACAGTATACTCACAGTATAAATATACTCACTTGGAGCAGAACAGTATACTCACAGTATAAATATACTCACTAGGAGCAGAACAGTATACTCACAGTATAAATATACTCACTTGGAGCAGAACAGTATACTCACAGTATAAATATACTCACTTGGAGCAGAACAGTATACTCACAGTATAAATATACTCACAATATAAATATACTCACAATATAAATATACTCACTTGGAGCAGAAGAGGGCGGGGTGAAGAGCGGCCAGGGCGGGCAGAATGGACATTAATGTCTGTTGAATGTGTGCGTTCCGACTGGACAACTGGTTTACTGCCTGGTAACACAAGCACATCAGGGTTTCTGCTGATACCAATCTATGTGCGGCGCTAGAGTTCAGTTGAGCAATGTCAAAAATGACATGATAATCAGTGAAGGTCTGGTAGAAAATTCACAATATATTTCCTTCTTGATAGCTGTTTATCGGCTGATAACGAACAATAACACCTGATCAAGGACGGATGAGCTATTTGCTAGTCATCTACCATCTAACAACGCTTGCATCTGTACAAACTTGACTCTCATATATTATTGTTTATTTGCGCATTTTTTCCGGTTTATTCTATCTGTCTTCCTATTGTCGTCTTCTTCAACTTTACGCGCCTGTGTGTGTTAGTATTTGTGCGCTCTAGCAAGCACAAGTTCTTGACAATAATTCCTGCTCAAGCTCAAGAATAATTAATTGTACAAATATTAATAAAAACTAAATGACATCGATAAGTAATACAATTTGCATATGAATATATACACATTCAAATATGAATTACATCATATATCAGTTAAGTGATCTCAATTGATTCAACGATAGACAAATTATACAAAAGGGAGACAATAGTGGCGCACACAATTTTATACATGAACAAAAATTCATTCACATTCATACATACATACATTCACATATTTCACATACATTTTTGTACTTTTCTATAATTACTTTTCTTTTGTACACAGTACTTTCCTATCATCACCATACATTTACAATTACATACATGAACGATCACAATACTGCCTCTTCATCTGGTTACCAACCCTCATAATTGCATACACACACACATGAATAAACACTAGTATACACACATACACACACACACACATACATAAACACTAGTATACACACACACATATACATAAACACTAGTATACACACACACATACATAAACACTAGTATACACACACACATACATAAACACTAGTATACACACACACACATATACATAAACACTAGTATACACACACACATATACATCAACACTAGTATACACACACACACACACACATACATAAACACTAGTATACACACACACACACATACATAAACACTAGTATACACACACACATACATACATAAACACTAGTATACACACACACACACATACATAAACACTAGTATACACACACACACACATATACATAAACACTAGTATACACACACACACATACATAAACACTAGTATACACACACACACATACATAAACACTAGTATACACACACACACATATACATAAACACTAGTATACACACACACACACATACATAAACACTAGTATACACACACACACATACATAAACACTAGTATACACACACACACACACATACATAAACCTCGTAATCGTAACCTCATAATCCTGTAGAACAACTCGGTGAGTACAACTCGGTGAGTACAACTCGGTGAGTACACACACACACATACATACACACTCACTCACCAGATCAACGACGGCCGTATAGTCAGACAGCAGCATGTCACGACACGTCTTGTCATCGGCGACGCCACCACTATCAGCGCCACCACTATTGTGTGGCTCGGTGTCGTCGCACGTGCACGCCAGCAGCAGCGAGCCGGGCACAAAGCTGGACTTGTGCCCGAGACGAGAGCGCATCCAGCCCGACGAGCTGGTCTGAGTGAACAACACATGTTGAACGTTAAATGCTGCTCAAGTGACAGCTGCTACACGGCAAGAAGTCGAAGCTTATGAACACACACAGGTGTGTCCCGTGCAGCTCGCTGTCACCGCAGAACCGACCCTCTCCATGCTATGGCGCCACAAGGACGGAAGACGTATTAGAGAGGGCCCCCTCCCCAGAATGCATGACACAACACATGACTGATATCTGGTACCATCATTTACTGCTGGGTGGACAAAAGCTGTTGGATTATAGAATTCGCCCAAAGAAATTCTCCTCCTCCGCCGGGATTTGAACCACGGACCTGCCCCGCTTGTGTGAGGCGGGTGTGCTGCCACTACACCACGCAGTCAGGGTTGTTGCGGTGTTATCTAGTACTGATCACTACACAGTGCGCCAACGCTAGTGCGCAGCCAGTGAGAAAACCACCACTGATAGGGTTATAATGGGAATATTATCAACTGGCGAATTAAACATCAAACACACGGACAACTATGTGTGTGTGTGTGTGTGTTGTTACCAATCGGAATTCGTTTAATTTCATTTCTAGTGATACGTCCTGACATTTAATTTGTGGTGGAACAATTGAATTGATCGGATTTCCCAGCGCTGTACAGCGGAAAATGAAGATTCAGTTAATTAAGAAGTGGGGAAATCCGAGAGAGAAAAAGATTACCGACCGCTACACTAACACAAGTTAATACGGTGTGTGAAGAAAGAGACCTGGCATATACCTGAATTTCATTTCAACTTCATTTATTGAACATTTATAATGCGCTTATACGAGTGTGTGTGTGTGTGTGTGTGTGTGTGTGTGTGTGTGTGTGTGTATACGCTTATATATGTGTGTGTGGTAGCTCGTATATACAAATGCACCTATATATGCATACATATATACACACATATATATACAAAGCTCAAACTAGACACACACACACACACACATACACACAACTCAAACTAAAAAAGTTAGGTTTGACAACGCTAGAAGAAAGGAGAGTTAGAGGGGATTTAGTCTCAGTTTATAGATGTCTTACAGGGAAGGATAAAATGGAAAATCGGAAGTTGTTTCAATTCTCAAAATCTAAAAGGAATCACAGTTTTGGCCTACAAAAACGCACGATTAAAAAGGACATCCAAAAAAATAGTTTCCCAAATAGAGTAGTAGATAGATGGAATAGATTGCCAAGCGACATAGTACAACAGCCAACGACACAACTGTTTAAGAAGACATATGACAACTGGAAGGCGGGAGTCACGAGCCTGTCTGACTCATTCCTGCTAGGACAACTAGTAAGAACAACTAGTAAGAACACAGAGGCATGGATGCGCACCTTATGAGCGGCCGAGGCGGCCGGATCGACACGACAATGGGCCGGACATTGGACGGTGGTCAGAGGATGCAGCACGTGCGAACGCAACACAAGCCGCTGTCGTTGCCGCCAGCCATCGCCGACAGCCTCCAATAACACGTCCAGCAACAACAAACAGCCGTGTATATGACCGTTACGCAGCGCGCCACCACTGCCGCCGCGAGACAAACCCGCCGCACCAGTGGTCGACACACACGACGCACTCAGTACGTGCTCGTAACAGCGTGTGTACCTGCACAAACAAACACACACACACACATAAACACAACACATACATAAACACATACACATATATAAACACATACACACACACACACACACAAACACATACGTAAACACGCACACACACAAGCACATACATAAACACATAAACACATATACACACACATAAACACATATACACACACATAACACATACACACACACACACAACACATACATAAACACATATATAAACACATACACACACACACACACACACACACAAACACATACATAAACACGCACACACACAAACACATACATAAACACATACACACACTAACACACACACACATACATACACACATACATAAACACATGCATAAACACATACACACACTAACACACACACACATACATACACACATACACATACACACATATACACACACATAACACATACACACACATAACACATACATATACACAGACACATACATACATACACACACACAAACACAACATAAACTACCTGTATCTTTTGGACACTTGTGGTACATGGGACCATCACAGGGTGGTAATAGTGCTTGCACTCTTACCATGCTACTGGAGTTACCTGTAATTAATAATAATAATTATAATAATAATACGTAGAGTTGGTAGAATGAAGAGACACTTGTTTGGTTGAAACAAGTTAGTTAACGGATGTGTGATTGAGTTAATGGAATAACAGATAGCATGGACGCAGCGAAATACCAGTCGGCAGTTAGTTTGGCGTCGCCGCGCTGTTTCGACACAATCAGAGCGGCACGCACCGCCGCCACGGCATGCTGACGTACCGACAAACAGGCATCACCGACCGGCGTGAAGATCACGTCGAAGAAACGTGTCAGAAGCGGGTAGAAGTGAGCGGGAAGCGCCGATGCCAGTTCAGACAGAATTATCACCTACACAGCCAGCATGCATGCACATATCAATAGCCTGGTTGAAACTAACCGCTATCAACAATGTGGAGGTCTGTGGTTCGAAACCCGGCGGAGGAGAATTTCTTTAAGCGAATTCTATAATCCAACAGTCCCTGTCCACCCAGCAGTAAATGATGGTACCAGATATCAGTCATGTGTTGTGTCATGCATTCTGGGGAGGTGGCCCTCTCTAATACGTCTTCCGTTCTTGTGGCGCCATAGCGTGGAGAGGGTCGGTTCTGCGGTGACAGCGAGCCGCACGGGACACACCTGTGTGTGTTCATAAGCTTCGACTTCTTCCCGTGTAGCAACTGTCACTTGAGGCCTTTAACCTTTAACTTTTAACAGTGAGATGTTAGCCAACGATATGCCCATTATTTCAAAGTTTCACTTTTCAGGTACAAAATACTGATGACACTCTTGTATTTTTAGTTGTTTCCTATGCCGATTTTGTTGACAACATCGCCAATGAACTGACAAGTTCAGCAGAATTCTCGGACGGTAAATATTAAGCTCGGCATATTCATTGAGCTCCAGTCAATTTATCAGGGGGTATATACCCCTTCCCCCCAAATATAATAGCGCCAGAATGTACGCCAGAAGCAATCAACAACAATAACAACAACACAACAACAACAACACAACAATACAATATAACAATACAACACAACAACAACACAACAATACAATAACAATACAACAATATACAGAAGCAATCAACAATATAATTTAGCGTAGTTGACCCACCGCCGACTGGTAGACGGCCTCGTCGCGCGGCGCACTCAGTCCCTCGAGCGCGTGCTCCAGTTCAAACGTGACGAAATCGGCGCAGTTGTGGCCGGGAGTGGTGGCCAGGTGCGCCATTGTCTTGGCGACAAGCAGCATGACGGTGGCGTCGGAACACGGCGTCATGGCGTGCATTTTGTTCATGTAGCTCGACAGCATGGCACCGCCCGTGTTCACACCGGCCAAACATACTGTCGACACGAACACACACAAACACACACACATACACGCATATTTTTCATCTATATGTTGACTTTTTGGCTTCGTCTTCATTTTTCCCATTATAATTATTATTTTAAGTCTTGCAGTTTATTTATTTCACACATATTGCAATACAAAAGCGCAACACACTGTGATTATGATTGTAAAAAAATCACACAAACACACACACAGACACACACACAGATACGGATGATGCTGAATCAATGATTCCACAAGTGCAGAATAGCCACTGTTGCTGTTGTGGGAGCAGTGGCATCGCCAGGATTGTTCCGGTGGGGGGCTGACAGAAGACTTCATGACTGCAAGCGTACACAAAACCCGCCTTGCGGCAATTGTCCTATCACTTTAAGAAACAAACCCAACCGTTTCACCTCGCCAAGGAATCGAACCCTGGACCTCTCGTGCACAAAGCGTGCGTCTTAGCCACTCGGCTACCAGGCGCAAAATGTGTGTGTGTGTGTGTGTGTGTGTGTGTGTGTGTGTGTGTGTGTGTGAGGACGTATGGCGACTGACCAATAGCCAGCACGGCGGCCTTCTTGTCATTGGTGTCGCTGCTGGTCGAAAGCTGGTGTATGTGATGGTTGAACTCGTCGAGAAACGAGCGCACGTCTGCCGCGCGCATGTCGCCCAATTCGGCGCGCACAAACCGGTGCAGCTCCTGATATCGCGCACACACACACACACACACACACAAGCATACACATAAACACACACACACACACACAAGCATACACATAAACACACGAGCATACCACATCATTATTAAAATGGATATAAAATCATATTTTTAAACAAAAACTGGTATTATTTTACAATATAATCCACAATTGTACACCGCAATATTTGCACAATCAACATTTATCAATGAATACACATTCAACGCATTCGTATTGAAACATTCCGGCGTTCAGACTTGGAACAATTTCGCATTGAGACATTGAACGATCATGCACTGACAATGAACAATTATGCCTTCGGACATCAATAAATAATTACGCATTCAGACATTGAATAATCATGTATTCTACTTTGAATAATTCCAGATTCAGATATTGGTGATCAATTTTATGCCGGTCGGGGCACGCACATTAGTTGTGGTTGCTTTTTCGTCGTCCGAACGAGCTCGTAAGCCCTTGACATAACCCTGCACCAGACGGCCAATTTTGGAGGTCATGGTTGATATTATTAGGAAGCGCCCTCAGGCGCACGCAGACACCAATTTCAGTGTGGTATCACACTAGAAAGCGCAAGAATCGAGCACGAACACACTGGCATATGAAAACAAGCGCGCCGTATATGCCGCGTGTACGCATTAATACGGAGCAATGAATACAATATGAATACTCAATGCATCTTACTCTAACTTTGCAACGATCAATTTTAAACAAGTTTTTTATTGCCGAGAAACATGCATGTATATAATAAAAGCACTTTAGATATATTTTATTCAAGTATCTATCTGGGTCCCGAAGTAATGAAGCGCCGATATATGTGATATACATGCAATCATAAACAAGACCCTTCTCTAAATTTGCCCGAGTTTGTCACTTGCTATTTGGTTTGGTCCTAACGAAACATTTGGTTTGGTTTGCTGCTGTATTGTTTGGTCTGGTGGTTGTTGTTTTTTGCTTGGATCTGGACTGCAAACGATGGCATTAAGGTTGTGTCATGGAATGAGAACATTTGGAGGTTTTGCCACAAGAAGAATGGCCACTGCTAGTACTGTTCCCAAGGAGAACAGAGAAGAAATTATCGACGGATATTTGCAAGTTCGAAAGCTATATAAGAAGTACCAGACTGACGACGGTGTTCCAGTTTACCTGAAGGAGGGTTTGAAGGACAAAATCAAAGTGTACACGTTTTGCTCTGCTTCGATTGGGTTCGCGTTGTATAATGTTTACCTGTTATGTGATGCTGTAGTGAAGTCGTAATGTTTGTTATAGTGGTATGTGTGGTGTGCAAGCGTGTTTGTGTGATTGCTGGTAATAAATCGGCAGCCTATTTTTGTTTGCTTCCTAAGGCTAGACGCACGTTAATTTTTACAGTTTGGTGTTGCGAAATATGGAATATACTGCTTCTAGGGCTGTTTTCCGTCATATTGCTACACCAACTTGAAATCACTATTGTTAAAAGGTTAAATTAAAGGTTAAATGCCTAAGTGGCAGCTGCTACACGGGAAGAAGCCGAAGCTTATGAACACACAGGCGTGCCCCGTGCAGCTCGCTGCCACCGCACAACCGACCATCTCCACGCTATAGCGCCACGTAAGACGTATTAGAGAGGGCCACCTCCCCAGAATGCATGGCACAACACATGACTGATATCTGGTACCATCATTTTCTGCTGGGTGGACAGGGGCTGTGGGATTGTAGAATTCGCCCAATGAAATTCTGCTCCGCCGGGTTTCGAACCACGGACCTCACGCTTGTGAGGCGGGTTTGCTAACAACTGCACCACGGAGTCCACAAATATGAGTGTACAATTATGCACAAATATGAGTGTAAAATGGAAGAAAGAACAGCAATTGAGGAAAAAACGCAAACGAACAGTAAAACTTCAGCACCAGTTTACACAGATGCAGATTTGGATGACCCCTAGCCCCATCCGCTCTTGAACAGGTGGATTTTCCGAACATCGAAATCATGCTCCACAAAGCTTGCATGATGTACTGTGGTTATGGGCTCGGTTTATGCGTTCCAATGAATGGCTAGTATGTACAAGAACTGAGGTGTTGATGAAATAAAGCAAATGAGTAGATATGAGGCTCAGCTACTCAACACGAAATAAAACAACAATACACTAGCACAACAACAAAATAAGTGAATTAGAACGAGAAAACAACATAAATATTCACTGCTAGATGCCAGCGCCATCTTGTGACAGAAAGTGTCACCAGCGTCGCCGTGTGCGCTACCGTGGCAAGCTTGTCATACTAGCTGACTCGCTGACATGACTAGATTAGCTGAAAATTCGGCTTGTTTCGGCTGACTATCTGATTCCAGCAATACAACACTCCCCATCAGGTCAGGTCGTGAAATTTATTTCACAGCGTTTTCACTCATGCTTGCAGCACACACACACACACACACACACACACACACACACACACATTATACATACAGGACGGAGAAGGCCTAATCCGGCAAAACATCAGATAGACACTGGCTGTGGCTGTAAGCATATAGCTGCCGCCACAATCAATCAGACATAACGAATCACGCGCTTCTCAACGATCAAATAATATCTTGCCAGTTCTGGGATCAATTCACAAGCAGACAAACAGTGTTGCATATCACCTAGCATTGTCGGCATATCGCAAATAGGCGAGCATACATGCTAGCGGCGAATCCGCACAGAATCCGCATAGGTTGTCACCAGTGGCGGCACCAAGCAGGGGGCTTGTAGGGACTGAAGCCCCCTCCCCTCCAAATAAAATTAGCCATGTCCCCAAAAATCTTGACCAAGTCATTTTTTAGTTTAGTTTGTCATGTTTCATTGAGCCTCTTGCATTTTTTCTTTAGCCCACCCCAGTGGAAAAATCCTGGCTACGCCACTGGCTGTTACACATTTAAACTAGCACTGCTGTAGTTTTGGGGGCAGTGTCGTGAAAGAGAGACGGCTGTAAAAACGCGCCAAATCGCCGCTGCGACAACGCGCTCTCAAGTGAACTGCCAATATTCCTCGCAAATAAACCAGCTACTGACACGCACACATACACATACATACATAGCCGCATATATGTACACACGCACACATACACATACATACATAGCCGCATATATGTACACACACACATATATATATGCAAACAGAAAACAATTCCCAATAAAGCTCCCTGCCGTCGACACATACACATCCATAATTACAAACACACACACACACACACACATATTTACATATGTATACACAAGTACACTAGGCACCAATGACACTGCGGCAAACATAACACTAAGAAAATGCATGTAAAATGAAAGTCAGACTTGTATATACATGTGTGTGTGTGTATGTGTGTGTGTGTGTGTGTGTGTGTGTGTGTACGGTCACATTTCACACTAACATGTTTGATATCATTATCAAAAACACAAGAGACACATGCACTATTAACACATTGACAAATCAAACACACGCACAGACAATGCAGTTTCCTATGTGTATGTATGTGTGTGTGTGTGCATGTTCTCAAAGCGCAATACCATTGACAGTGACTGCGTGCGCGTTTGCGTTTGTATTCGAATAGGAGGCGGCCTCGGTGGACGCCGTGTCGGCCGCCGAAACGCGTCCATCACTAACTGGTCCACCACTAACAGCCACACTGCTTCCGCTGTTGATATATGTGGCCGTATCGTGCGACAATCCCGGTGTGTCGGCGCCGTGGCACGGCACACACTCTTCTGATGAGCCGTGCGACGAGAAACTATCAGCCTCTGCGTAAATGTCGTCGTCGTCATCGAGGCCTGGACGAGATGGCAGCGGTCTGTTTTGCAGCCGGGCGTCGGCGTTCTGAAAACGTCGACCGCCATCCAGTGAGTTGAAGCTCATGATGGGCACTCGTCGCTCTTCCATCGCCTTCATGCCCTCCACATTCTCCGTGTTCTTTACGGCCACACGACGACTGCCCAGACACACACACACACACACACACACACACATACACACACACACACACACACACACACAAATACATACACACACAAATATACATATGTACACACATACACATGCAAACATTCACACATACATGTATAGACACAAACATACATATATACGAGACACGCATATACACATACATTCGCACATACAGATTTATACACAGATAATGGTGTGTAATGTAGTGCAGTGTTTTCCACACAAAAAATCAGTTTTATAAGCGAAATGTTAAATACTTTCCGTACAGATTTTTTTGCACAGCTGTACTTAGACTTTGTGAGGCAGAGTTTGTGAAAATAATATGCTGACAGTTTAAGACAGAGTTTGTGAGAACAACAGTGACACTCACAGTTTGAGACACACGATAACTGTGGCCAGACCAATGACCAGAAACAGTGCGATGGCCAGAGAAGACCAGATGAGTGTGATGCGAGCCGCTTCACGAGCCGTCCTGCCCGCATGACCCCCCGCTGTGTCAGTGTCCAGGGGGTCACTCCCCACCGTCACACCGTCCTCAGACAATCGTCCGGCCTCCTCAATAGCTGACACACACACACACACACACACACACACACACATACAGACATTGTAGAAGAAGACTATGGCCAACTTGTCAGATTGTGGTCTATTTTTAAACCAGAATTTTGTTGATTGTCCAAAATCAGACACAAAATGCATAAAACACAAGCACATGGCACAATTTTAACAAAATAGAGACTTAAATAATTTAAATAAACGACACTGAATGATTATGCAGTGACGGTCATTATATCAATCATATATAAATACAAAACTATAGCCAAACATCACCACATAACAATTTCACACAACAAAATAACATTGCTAAGTCGAGCATGTGATATGTGTGCCTGCGTGCTTTATTTATTATATATTTAAAGCAACGTTTAATGTATATTAAAATAAATACATGCAATGCGAAACAATAAAACCAAGGAAGAAAGAAGAAATGAACAAAAAGACATTGAATATTTCGTCAAGTTGTTAAGCATCTGTGTGTTGGTAAATGAACTACACACAGCTCGAACAGTTAAGAGTTTGAGTTTATCAATTTCTTGTTGATGGTTTGTAGTGTTATCTTGCGTATGACAATAAACACACACACACACACACACGGTAAACAATATCATAAGCCAAAATGAACACACGTATGCACTCGTAGTTGATATTGTACGGGAAATGTCAGTCTCATATATTCTCAACGAACTGCCGTGCACGCCTATCATATGCCAGTAGTAACAATAACACAAAATACCGATAAAATGGCCAATATATTATTCCAATACGCGTTATCGTGGCCTTTTCTTTCAAGAAGATTAAAATTACTATGATTATTATTATTATTAATTACAGGTAAATCCAGTAGCATGGGGGAAGAGTGCAAGTGCACTATTACCACCCTGCCGTGGCCCCCATGTATTGGAAGT
>OU696585.1:1985370-2005370 GCA_916048095.2 Sacculina carcini
AAATACGATAATTTAGATAGATACTAAATTTCATATTATTCCTCGATACATTTTTATATTTGAATATTTGCAAATTCGAGAAAAATTGCACCTTGTAGAGCTTTGTAAAATTTCACATATCAGAGGAATTAAAGTGCAACAAATCGTTGCAACGAATCATTCAACAAATCGTTGCTGCGTTTCCAATCAGCGCTTTGTGTGTATCAAGTCATGTTCTCCATTGAGAATGAGTCATTTTTGTGGTAGCAGTTCTTATCTAACTAATTCACGTGCTGCTTTAAACAGCTGACAAAAATAAGACAGACATTACTTATAGTCAAATATTGACTGCTCGTATATTGAAAATTTTCTATCTGCATATTTGTATATTTTTATCAATGAGCGCAACTAAAAATAAAACACATTTTATTACATGAAGCATGATAGTCGAGTGTCACCTAGTCTATAACTACTTTCTGTTTTTTTGTTCAATTAAAGTATTAATTTTATCATGCAATAAAGTTTGTGGCAATTCAATCTAGGAATTCAATCTATACTATTTAGATAAATGTCACAAATAGTGAATGCAGTTTACAGCACGAGGAAAGAAAACAAATTAAAATATATCATCATAATGTGTTTACTTTGACTTATCGTGGTCTTCTCATTTGACATTGCTAAATAATTTGAATAACAATAGTAATAATAAAAATAATAACACAAAATTATATAGAACTATTTTCAGATACGCGTCCAATTTGAAGAATACATTTATCAGTAGTATAGAAATTTATAGTAGGGAAACATTGACACATTTGAACATTTATAGTAAGGAAACATTTATCATCCGTTACCAAAAAACGGTAAATTCATAATAAAACATAAAATATTAAAATAATAACGATAATTGAATATTAACAACAACATAACATCATTATTGTGATGGGTCGCCCTGTCTGAGAATAACCATAAAATACAGTGTTTTAAACAAATTAATAAGCCAATTAATAAAGAATCAACATAATTAAAATTAAAATTAATAAAATTAACATAATTACATTAATACTAAATTAAAGAAAAATTGTTTGAATAACTGGCAAGATGTCCTCGTACAGCTACTTGAAACAAGAAAATACATTCTTACAAAATACTGCTTTGATAAGCAGAAATACGAGTTTTGATTAAAAGTTGAAGGAACACTGCGGTTTTCATTACACAAATAAAAATATAAAGATAGTGCAAATGATTTCCATTTTCGGCTGATTATTTTGACAATTTTTCTCCATTTATCAAAGTGTCGCTTGCTTGCTGCTTTGACTATTCGAACGATTACCCACGCATGGACCCCACGCATTTCGACTCTTATCTGCATCAATGACACTTCAACAGCTAATAAGCGACAAATGAAACTGGCATAATTAGTACGTGGGCTTGTGTGTAGGTTTGAAAATAAAAGCACAGACCGAACAGACTTCTATACAGTTGAATCAAGTAGAAGTATTCATCAACACTGAACATTGCTCGGGAAATTTAGAAGGCAGACTAGATTAAGCGCAGATATCTCCACAAACATCTAGCTTGAAGGACAATCACACACGATGACCATTCAGCCGCTAATCACCGGCGTGTTGGTGTGTTTGGCGAGTGTCAGTGTGGTCAGAGTCGAGGGCAAGTACACAAGACACACTCCACCAGTCCAACACTGGCATAGACGGGCTGGTAACCTGCATCGACACCTGACCGCACCACAGCTGGCACAAATATTCGCCAGCAGCTCACACGAGCAAGTACCTGCCTATCAGCTGGTGCATGTGCGCTCCTACACAGAACCGCACGACTTCGACGAGCAGAGTAGCAAAACACCGAGCCGACGAACAGTGCACGTGAACGCGTTCGACAGAAACTTTGAGCTCAACTTGAAGCCGAACAATGAAATGGACAGTCGTGTGAGGTTATTTCATGCCAGAAGACGGCGCGGTAATGGCTCAATTGATATTGAGAGGGTGCCCGGGGATACGGCTTTCAATGTGGGCACCTTGTTTCACGATGTTGACAACAAAGCAGCTGTGATGGTGAGTCATGATTCAGACGGATCGTTGTCAGTGCTGGGAAATATTGAAGATCTGGTATTAGCTCCGGTGCCGATGAATCTGCGCTCAAAAATTAACCACACAATGCTGAGCGCGAGCACGTCGCCGAAAAACGCTGACAAAACACACGACTCGATACGTTCAAGAAACAGAAGATCGCCCTCGAGGTTCACACAAGGAGTTCACTTCGCTTACAAGCGTTCATCTGAGCCTGGCCTGTTTCATCTCGACGACAAGCTGAAAATCAGCAGCCATATCGTATCTCCACGCTTGCAATCTCGCAGAGTTGAGGCGAATAGACGAGCTGCAGATATACTGTATGTAGAAACTCTGCTGATTCTGGACTACGAAACCTACATGATGTACAAAGACCAAAAACAACAAATGAAAAATTACTACATGAGCTTCATGAACGGCGTAGATATGCTTTTTCGCAGCGTACGCAAGCCTCAAATTCGGCTGCATCTATCAGACATACTTGCCAGCGAGGATCGAGAGGCAATGTCTTATGTGGAGCAGAGCACGATGCTGAACGGCTTAGTGGACGCCAAAAAAATGCTGGACATAGCCAGTCGGGATCTTTTCAGCACGCAACGCCGGTTTGACTTCGACGTAGCACTGATCCTAACCAAGAAGGACATTTGTTGTAGAAAGACGTCGAGTCATTGCGAGCGCCACGTTGACGGCTTTGCTTATAGAGGCGGAGCTTGCCAAGTCTATCAAGATAAGATTAAGTCAATAGGCATCGTTGAGGACAATGGAGGATTTTCGGGAATTTTGACGGCCGCCCACGAGCTGGGTCACTTGCTGGGAGCACCTCACGATGGTAGTGAGTCCATAGACCCCTTAGTTGGGATGGGAGCCGAGAAGTGTCCACATAAAAACGGCTACATCATGTCGCACAAACGAAATGTACCATCAAACCTGATGTACTGGTCCAGCTGTAGCAAGGCTCAGTTCGGCTTCGCGGCGGAAGACCAGCACTACGAGTGTCTGCGCAACAAGCCCAAATCAGCCGACGATTCCCCGTTGGACAGGTTTCCACTGCCCGGCAAGCTGCAGTCACTCGACGAGCAGTGTCACAAAGAACGGGGCTCTTATCATTGCATCGGCACAAACCAAGTCTGCCAGAATCTGTTCTGCTACGATGCATCTACCAATATGTGTTTGTCCTACCGCCCAGCAGCCGAGGGTTCGCCCTGTGGTCGAGGCATGAGCTGTCAGCGGGGAGAATGTCGACCCCAGCCGTTCCACTATAACACCAAGTTCTACGGCAGTTGATTGACACCGTCAGTGCCATTACAAAGACACAACATGCAGCATGGGCGTAAACGCCGGGGCTATGCGGGTCTATTCTGCCAAGCTCGATTCATTGGATATGTTGTCATTAGAATGAGCACAGTACAAAGCAATAATACACGACAAGTGTGTGTGTGTGTTTGTGTGTCATTCCGCCGAACATCGACACAAAGCCACACCCTTGCAGTGGCTCAGACCTGATCAATAACTAATTGTCAAACTGTATTATTATACTGTATATTATTATTATTATTATCAATTATACGCAAATGGGGCAAGAGTGCAAGTGCACTATTATTACCCTGAGGGGGCCCTCGTATAACATAAACGCCCAAAAAGATGTAGAGAGAAAGATAATTCAAGAAGTAAAACATTCTAGAGAGAGAAAGAGAGTTCGAAAATAAAATATTAAATAGCAATAAACAATTCATCCGATAACACTCCATAATGTCACTCCGCCCACACTCATAAATGATTGAGTTATACGTGTATTTCAATTCCGTAAACTACTTAGCGTTGAAGAAAACATAAATGGAAAAATTAATTTGGAAACTAATAATTTTCTTTAAATATATAAATAATTAGACATTTAACCTTATGAATATCCGCTTAATTTATATATATTCAATTAATTCAATTAATATATTCTATTAATTTAATTCATTTCAACTAATTAAAAAGTGCTGAAAATAATATCAAAATATTAATAATTAAAACACAAAATATAATAGGTTATCAATAAATACTAAATAATAGTATACAAAAATGATTGTTATTATTTAGCTGCAAGAGCTTCAGAAAATATGTCTGTCCTTTTTGCGTGTGGCTGAAATATTGCTTGCTGTGAGAACACACATTAGATGAGCTGTTTTATCATTCATCAAACTCATCGGCCAAACATAGCTAGCTGTCACAACTGCAAATCCTCAACTGAACGCACAAAACGAGTGATTTCAAACTACATATGTGTCTGTGTGTGTGTGTGTGTGTCTGTTTGTGTGTGTGTTTGTGTGTGTGTCTGTGTGTGTTTGTAAATTAAATTCAATGTCACACACACAAATAATATAATCATAATGAAATGAGAACAATTCAAGGTGACAAATGTGTGCCAAACATGAGCTCCTTATTGGACATGAAAGTTAGTACAATAGCGATGTATACATGTATATATATATATATATATATATATATATATATATATATATATATATATATATATATATATATATATATATATATGTGTGTATGTGTCAGTGTATCAGTGTGTCAGTGTGTCAGTGTATCAGTGTGTCAGTGTATCAGTGTGTCAGTGTATCAGTATGTATCAGTGTATCAGTGTGTCAGTGTGTCAGTGTATCAGTGTATCAGTGTATCAGTGTGACAGTGTATCAGTATATCAGTGTATCAGTATATCAGTGTATCAGTGTATAGAGTGTATCAGTGTATCAGTGTGTCAGTGTGTCAGTGTGTCAGTGTGTATCAGTGTATCAGTGTGTCAGTGTGTCAGTATATCAGTATATCAGTATATCAGTGTGTCAGTGTGTCAGTGTGTCAGTGTGTCAGTGTGTCAGTGTATCAGTGTGTCAGTGTATCAGTGTATCAGTGTGTCAGTGTATCAGTGTATCAGTGTATCAGTGTATCAGTGTGTCAGTGTATCAGTGTATCAGTGTATAGAGTGTATCAGTGTGTTAGTGTTAGTGTCAGTGTATCAGTGTGTCAGTGTGTCAGTGTATCAGTGTGTCAGTGTGTCAGTGTGTATCAGTGTGTCGATATATCAGTGTATCAGTGTGTCAGTGTATCAGTGTATCAGTGTATCAGTGTGTCAGTGTATCAGTGTGTTAGTGTGTATGGGTGTATCAGTGTGTCAGTGTATCAGTGTATCAATGTGTCAGTGTATCAGTGTATAAAGTGTATCAATGTAACAGTGTATCAGTGTATCAGTGTATCAGTGTTAGTGTCAGTGTATCAGTGTGTCAGTGTATCAGGGTGTCAGTGTATCAGTGTGTCAGTGTATCAGTGTATGAGTGTATAGAGTGTATCAGTGTCTGTGTATATATCAGTGTATTGACTGACGGAGCTTGTTGCGGTCGATTGCAGCGAATCTCTTGACAGACGGGCGCCTGTCGCGACCACAGCGCTGACGGCAGACAAACACGCACCGATTCACCCACCAGCCGGTAGTGTTTGCGACAAGAGTAGCGCAGCTCGGCGTCCAGGTGTGTTGTGCGTCCGGCAGCCACCACCGCCGCCGCCGACACTGAAGGACGCCCTCCTACTGCTCCTGTCTCCGCCGCTGCCGATGCACCAGTGGCGGACGCAGCAGAAACTCCCAGGTAATGTACGTCGCCGTGTAGTATAGGCATGGCACGGCCGCAGTCCACGTCTACGACATATACACATAAATACATATACATACATATGATAAATGCACAAATACATACATACATCATATTTATATGCAATACAAATTTAATGTTAAAACACACACACATACATACATACATATACACAAATACACACGCTGTGATGTGAGCACATGTGTGTATGTATGTATGTGTGTTAGTGTTTATATGTTTTGTATTGTAACTGTAATTGTACTGAAAATCCTTTTGCCAAGAGTACAATAAAGCTATAAACTGAACTGAACTGAACACACACATACATACGCACACACACACACACACACACACACACCTATAGACAAGTACACAAACACATATATACGCACATACACACAAGCATTCACGCAGAATTGAGCACAAATATAAAGTGAATGATAAAATAATAGAGGATAAATATGGTTAGAGAAATATTTCAAGTATTTCCACTTGTTGAATTAAATTTGTTTATCGAAAAATATGCTTCATTCTTCATGCTAGTGATACAGGCGATCTTGACCACAACGAAACAATATTCACATATTGAATATAAGCAGCTGATTTCAGCTGAACTGCTTCCTCGGCAGCCAAACAGCTGAACTAAACTTGACTGCTTGAGCGAAAATCACACAAAAAACACCTCAGTGGCCCTTGAACAGAGAGAGAGAAAGAGAGAAACAGAAACGATTATGGTTGCTGTTTAAGGGGCGTACCGGCCTGTCAGACCATGTGGCGCCCCCTAGAACAGTGGTTCTCAACCTTTTTCTCACTGATTCCCAACTTCTTAATGAGCCATCTCTTCATTTTCCACAACAGCGCTGATGAATTCAATAAATTCAGTTGTTACATCAAAGTAAATGTCATTAGAGGTCATTGGAAACAAAAATATACTAATTTGAATTGATAAAAACACACATAGTTGTCCTGTTCTGTCCGACCTTTAGCTTCCCACTTAACAACTCTTCCATTATCCACCAGTGAGCAGTTCCCCACACAGATTAAGAGCCAATGTTCTAGAGAGAAAGATAAAAATATAGACAAGAGCGATTGAAGATATGAGAGCGAGAGAGATGCGCAGGACGGACATTTGCAGGTGGGCGTGTGATGGGACCAGGCGCCATCAGGCAGACAGGTACGATTGGCGGGTCCCTGCAGCAGATGGCCAGATTCACAGTGGTACTCGATCACACTGTGCACGTGGAAATCATAGCCGGTCACATAGCTGGCGGCCGGCACTTCGGGCTCTCCGCAACTTATTTCTGTCACACACAAACACACATACACACACATACACACACATACACACATCATGCGTTCAAGTTCAAATTGTATTTTTTCCACAAGCAAAGAACAAATAGCATAACAACAATAAATAAAGAAAGTGGATATAGAGTCTGCTGAGACATTGTCTCTTTTGCAGACTTATGTAATAATGATAGTTTTGTTCCAACATGAAACATTGACAAGTGATTAAATAATAATTATGTGATTATATATATATGAGTTATTAGATAAGTATATATACAATAATGTGTGATGTATGATACGCTATATTATATAGATTTAATGACACAATATTACCAGATACACAATTCAAAGTACTTTCACACACATATGCGTGTGTGTGTGTGTGTGTGTGTGTGTGTGTGTGTGTGTGTGTGTGTGAGAAAGTTCACGTGTAAGCATGTGTGTGTGTATGCGTGTGTATGCATGTCTATGTATGTATGTATATATGTATATATATGTCGATGTGTGAAAGTGTATGTATAAGTATCCATGAGTGAATGAGAGAGTGTTTGTGTATGTGTGTGTGTGTGTGTGTGTGTGTGTGCGTGTGTGTGTGTGTAGCGGCCGATATGAATGCATGAAGAACGCGTGTCTAATCCACATATAATTAGAACTGTATTCTGTTGACTGTCGAAATAAAAATGAAATATAAAACAAAATGAACGATGAATATGTGTACGACCACTGACTTTGGCATTGTGGCTGCGGTCCGCTCCACGAGCCATTATCCAGGCACTTGAGCACTGACGATCCGTGTAGCGAATGATGTTCATCACACTGTACAGCGGCGCTGGCTCCATACAGCGTCGAGCCGTTGATCAGCTCGACGGAGCCGCCAGATAAGGCCGCCGGCCGGCCGCAGTCAACAAGCCGACATCGCGGAGCCGGCCCGCTCCAGTCGCCGCCAAGCTGACAGCTGATCTGCTGGATGCCGTCCAGCTTATGGCCGGAGCGGCAGGAGAAGCGCAGTGTGGCGTCGACGGGCACCGTGGCTGTCAGCGGTCTGTCGCCACCGTCAGGTAACAGTAGCAGTACACTGCCGTTGACGGGCGGCGGTGGAGACTCGCATAGAGCCACTGTGTTCATGAGCATATACATAGAAGCGCTTACAAATAGCACATATCAAACACAAAGGAATACATACGAATACACACACACACAAACGCAAACACACATAAACACATACCAAACACATACAAACATACACACACACACACACACACACACACACACACACACACACACACACACACACACACAACCACACGCACACATATACACACACGCATATACACTCATGACACCTGTCCAGATTGCAATTCAGCACCACACACCATCACACACATCATGCAACACTGCAAAGCACACACACAACTCAGACGCCAACACAAAATTACATCTATCAGGGACCTATGGAACAACCCGGTCACAGTGCCGTGTCTTTCCTCAGCAGCTCGAGGTTGCTCGGCCAGACAACCTGAGGAACATCGACAACAACAACAACAACAACAACAAATTAGCACAATACGTAGACAAAGAACATACGACATAGACAACGTACATAGACAACGCGGCTGCTTGTCAGACCAGGCACCATCTTCACACGTGCGTAATATCGCGCCCGTCAGCGTGTAGTTCTCGTGGCACGTGTACTCGGCACGTGCGCCGTACGTGGTGCGGTTGTCCAGCAGCGCCACGTGGCCTCGTGCAATGGCCGGCAGTGCGTCGCAATCGACAACTGAACGCACAAACAGGGCATAGGTAAATGAAATAGTTGTGCGCACATCATAATACGGCTAGTAATACCTTCATCAACACTGAAACAATAAGAAGTAGAACAACAATTTTGGTAGGGCTGAATAAATTTGGAGGTTGAATTATTTGGGGAGATCACTCATATACATGCATCATTATGCAACGTCTTTGTGATAATGCATATATCAACAAATTCTACAGAAACATGTTTTTTCTTGATCTCTTTTAATGACCATTTTGGTTATGAGGAGTTGATGGAAACATCGTGGGAAGCTTCAGCCCCCTGAGCCCCCCTCTGGATCCGCCAGTGAAACAGAACCAAAAAGTGTCATTTGACCAGACATTTGAGCCAGTGGCGGCGCTAGGATTATTTCCTGAGGAGGTCTGAAGGGAGAATGTTAAGAAAAGAGATGCGAGCGCCTGACGAAACATGAGGAACTACAATCGAAATGTTCATATCAGGATTTTTTGGGGGGTTAAGGGGGGCTTCAATCTCTTGACGCCGCCAGTGAACAATACAAAACTCGAAAACACAGTGAAAACTCGACTGTCACAGCGTGGTGGTGTAGTAGTTGAACGAGTCGGCGTTCGTACATTGACAGGTGGGAGCTGAGCCCGACCACAGTCCAGTGCGGTCGCAGGTTCGAATCTGGTCGCCGACTACTTTATGGCCCAGCGGACACTGGTACACTATGGAGCTGTTCACAGAGAATTCGTTGCCTTGAATCCGCGTGCCTTCAAGCTTGTCCGGACTGCCACACACCTGAGGCGCTGCAAACAAAAAACGGACAATTAGTGAATATTGTGCAATTGTTTCAGTGGTACCTCTTGCACGCTGCGGTAGATTTGTTGCCAAATTTATCATGTATTTGCCAAACCCAACATAACACAAGTATTCACACACACAAAATGCCAGAGAATTTGCAATGTTAGGATGGCTGGGCATAATAAGCATGGAGACTTGTACTGCCCTTTTCCAACATTGGAATTATTGTAATTATTGAGAAAAATTATTAATTACAGCCGAATCCAGTAGCATGGAAAGAGTGCAAGCACTATTATCTATTGATAAAAAAAATTAACAGATAACAAAATATAACAAATAATAACATACAACAAAACAACAAATTAACATAACAAATAACAAAAATTTAGAAAAAATATTACTTTTTGTTGTCATTTTTACATTAATCTATTTGTTGATTCTCGTGCAATTTTCAGGCACAATTAACATGTGTGCGCGCGTGTGTGGATGTGTCAGCGTATCAGTGTATCAGTATATCAGTGTATCAGTGTATCAGTGTGTGTCAGTGTGTCAGTGTATCAGTGTATCAGTGTATCATTGTATCAGTGTGCCAGTGTATCAGTGTATCAGTGTATCAGTGTATCAGTGTATCAGTGTATCAGTGTATCAGTGTGTCAGTGTATCAGTGTGTCAGTATATCAGTGTATGAGTGTATCAGTGTATCAGTGTGTCAGTGTATCAGTGCCAGTGTATCAGTGTGGCAGTGTGTCAGTGTGGCAGTGTATCAGTGTGTCAGTATCAGTGTCAGTGTATCAGTGTATCAGTGTATCAGTGTGTCAGTATCAGTGTATCAGTGCGTCAGTGTGCCAGTGTATCAGTGTGTCAGTGTATCAGTGTATCAGTGTATCAGTGTGTCAGTGTATCAGTGTATCAGTGTATCAGTGTGTCAGTGTATCAGTGTATCAGTGTATCAGTGTATCAGTGTATCAGTGTATCAGTGTATCAGTGTGTCAGTGTATCAGTGTGTCAGTGTGTCAGTGTATCAGTGTATCAGTGTATCAGTGTGTCAGTGTATCAGTGTATCAGTGTATCAGTGTGTCAGTGTATCAGTGTATCAGTGTATCAGTGTGTCAGTGTATCAGTGTATCAGTGTGTCAGTGTATCAGTGTATCAGTGTGTCAGTGTATCAGTGTGTCAGTGTGTCAGTGTATCAGTGTATCAGTGTATCAGTGTGTCAGTGTGTGTCAGTGTATCAGTGTATCAGTGTGTCAGTGTATCAGTGTGTCAGTGTGTCAGTGTGTCAGTGTATCAGTGTATCAGTGTGTCAGTGCCAGTGTGTCAGTGTATCAGTGTATCAGTGTGTCAGTGTGTCAGTATATCAGTGTATCAGTGTGTCAGTGTGTCAATGTGTCAGTATATCAGTGTATCAGTGTGTCAGTGTGTCAGTATATCAGTATATCAGTATATCAGTATATCAGTATATCAGTGTATCAGTGTATCAGTGTATCAGTGTATCAGTGTATCAATGTGTATCAGTATGTCAGTGTATCAATGTGTCAGTGTATCAGTGTCAGTGTATCAGTGTCAGTGTGTAGACTGACTGTATTCGCAGATCCAGTGGAGATAGTCGAGACGACAACTGACGTCATTCCACAGCCACTGTCGTCCTCCGTCGAGAACAACACAGTTCTGTTGGCCGACATAACTATTGGGCTGATCGGCACCCCATCTGGTCCTACTCACCACGCTTCCTGCCTCTCACACACACACATTACATTACATTACGACATTTACATGAACGAAATTTACAATTACGACAATTAAAATTACGATATTTACAATTACGACATTTTTAGAATTACGACATTTACAATTACGACATTTACAATTAATACATTTTAGAATGACATGTAAAATTACAGCATTTACTG
Organism: Sacculina carcini; assembly: GCA_916048095.2. NCBI lineage: Eukaryota > Metazoa > Arthropoda > Thecostraca > Sacculinidae > Sacculina > Sacculina carcini. The sequence continues at coordinate 1,996,835 of OU696585.1, forward strand.
TGGAGAAATGCATTCGGTAGGCGTGGGGCGTGGACAGTCACCACTCGTGAACCTGAACTTGAACTGACGCGACCTCTAGCGGCCGCTCAGTCAGTTATGGTTCAAGACGCTGTTTGCACACAGTCGTGTTCGTACATATCAAGTAAGCGTATTACTGTATGTCATTGTGGTATGTGTTAATACTGTATGTCAGTGTGTTGATGTTGATGTAATCAAGGCGTATTTATTGATCGAGTGGTGATCAATTATGTTATTAATTGTTATTGCAACTGTTTATTTCATTTATGTTAATTGTTTCATTGTGTGTTCACAGTCAGAAACATTCGTTGTCATCGCGTTGAAACAAACGCCAACTTCAGCTCACCTTCACCGCCTTGGTTGGCTCACTGCTCATTTCCGAATTCGCTACAAAATTTGCTGTTTGGTGTACAAAATCCTTCACTGTCCTTCACCCCCGTCCTATCTACGCTCACTACTTCTGGTTCAAGAGAGTTCTTCACGTCGCCATCATACTCCTCTAATATGTCCCCCTGCGTTGAACCAATCCACTTGGTCTGCGAAATCATTCTTTTTTTCTGCACCCCGCATTTATAATTCACTTCCTCCTCGCCTCCTCCGAATGAAATCCTACTCATCTTTCTCCTCTGAGCTGCACAAACATTTCCTTTCTTTGGCCTCAGAGTCTTCTTAAGTTTACTTGTTTGCAATGTTATAATTGATTTATTCTTCCTATTGATATTGATTTAATCCGTTTTTCCTTTTATTTAATGATTTATCTCTTTTTTGCACATTTTAGTTACATATTCCGGACTCATAATTGCTACATGTTTGTGTTTCTGTTCTGCGCTGTATGTTTACTTCACCCAACCTGCGCAATTGACCCAATTTTCCCACTTGCTCCAGTATTATTTTGCGTGTCGCGCGCTTGTAACTATTGTGTGCGCTATATTAAATACATGTTTGTTGTTGTTGTTGTTGTTGTTGTTAATATGACCGTCCACACGAATGTCGTTTTTTTATCATGTTTCTGATTGGTTTCTGAGTTTTTGGAAGTTCGTCGCGTGTCAAACACTGTTGGTGATAGGAAAACTCTGAGAGTCGTTTCAACATGACTGTATCGTTGAAGTGCGAAGCGGCCGGTTGTGGAGAGGTGAAGAGGGCAGACGATATGGCCACATGTATACAACTGATGAAGCTGCATCAGAAGAATGTGCATGATGTCGCCGACAGTCGCCCAAAACCACCGAAAATCAACCGACCCACTCTACAGCATGACATCGCTGAGGACGACTGGGCCGCCTTCACCCGGAGGTGGGAAATGTTCAGAAACGGCACCGACATGGCTGCGGATCAAGTGACGTCCCAGCTGTTAGCGTGCTGCGAGCCTGACGTCGAAGGAGCTCTCTTCAGACAGGATCCGTCTATCGCCGACAGGTCGACGGATGAAGTTCTCACCGCAATGAAGAGACTGACAGTCATCAGTGAGCCGCTGAGCGTGAGGCGATCTAAGCTCCTGCAGTCGACACAGCAACCTGGCGAGCACGTCAGACAATACGTCGCCCGCCTTCGTGGAGTCGCAAACGTCTGTCAGTGGACGAAGTCGACCAAATGTGTCAACACAGCCTGCTCCAGCACGGTCCACATAAATTACACCGACGATATGGTGAAAATGGTGCTGCTGAACGGCTTGTGCGACGAGAACATCAGACGGGAAGTCCTTGGGTCGACAGGCTTAGACGACATGACGCTTGGCGAGACAGTTGCTTTCATCGACGGCAAAGAAATCGCTGCAAGAGCGACGCTGAACGGCAACTCGAAGATTGACGCCAGCGCATACCGGAGAGACAACCAAAGAAGAGCGCGGCAGTCACTGCAGCAGTCACCCACCACACAAAGGCGATCGTGGGACGACAGCCAACTGCAAAAACAAATGCGGTGCGAGTGTGGCAAGATAACTCCCCAGTTCGGTCGCGTACGGGGTAAGATTAAAGAGTTTAAGTCGTGTCTTGAGTGCTGGAGGAAAAAACGATCATCAACACACAGAGAGCAGACCGGTATCCCAGCAGGCGTCTGCTTCCAGCACGCAGATGGGTTCCATTCAGGTACCACCTCGTTAAAGACTCGAAGGCGGACAAATAAATCAGCCCGGGCAGCAGACTGCAGTGAAGCATCGGTCAGCGAGAATCGGCCTCAACCACAATTGATTGTGGATGTTTGCATTGACACAGAAACGTACACCAAAATGCAAGTATCACCTCCACCAAAAAGGTCGGCAAGAATTACGGCCATAGCTGACTCTGGCGCACAAACGTGCCTGATGGGGCGGTGCCTGCTGTGGAGATTCGGGTTAGGCCGCCATCAACTATCGCCAGCTGACAAGCGCATCGTGGCCGCCAACAACCAGGAGATCAACGTGCTTGGGTCACTTCACGTGAAAATTTCCGGGCAGAGCGCCAAGGGTCAACAGATGCATACATTCGCCACAGTGTATGTGACCAACACCACAGGGAGGTTCTACCTGAGCCGTGATGCGCTAGAAGGCCTTGGGGTCATCGCACACGATTTCCCTCGCATAGGTGCTGCTCCGATGAGGTGCCAAAACAGCACAGTTCTTATCGAGCAGGCTACTACGGCACCATGCGGTTGCCCAAGACGTACGCCACCACCAGAGCGGCCAGATAAACTTCCCGTAACGCCCTCTCTCTCGCGAGTAGCGGACATGAAAGCGTGGCTGATGGAGCGGTACTCATCGTCAACGTTTAATGTCTGCCCGCATCAACCGCTTCCAGTCATGACAGGGCCGCCTATGGAAATACGGGTGGACCCTGACGCGAAGGCAGTGGTGACACGAAGACCACCAAGCGTGCCCGTACACTGGCAAAAGGAGGTCGCCGACCAGCTGGAGAGGGACGTGGCGCTGGGAGTCATCGAGCGTGTTCCACCAAATACGCCTGTAACATGGCTGCATAACATGGTGCTGACGCCCAAAATGGACGGTACTCCCAGGAGGACGGTCGACCTGCAGCCCCTCAACAAACATAGCGTGCGGGAGACTCATCACACGGTGCCACCAAGCAAACAAGCCAAGGCGGTGCCACCGATGACTATAAAATCAGTCACCGACGCGTGGAATGGCTTTCATGCGATCGAGATAAGACCCGAAGATCGCCACAAGACCACATTCCTCACGGAACAAGGAAGATTCCGGTACAGACGAGCACCAATGGGGTTCCTTGCGTCACAAGATGCCTATACTCAGCGATATGACACGATCATTACCGATGTCCCCAGAAAAACCAAATGCGTAGACGACACACTGCTCTGGGACACAGACTTGGCTACACACTGGTGGCGGATTATCGACTATTTACACTTGACAGGAAAGAATGGTGTAATCCTGAACCCGAAAAAATTTCAATTTTCGGAAACAGAAGTGGACTTCGCGGGGTTTCAGATCACATCCAGCCAGATAAAGCCACTTCCGAAGTATCTGAACGCGATCTCATCATTTCCGACACCGGCTAACATCACTGACATCCGTGCATGGTTCGGGTTGGTAAATCAGGTATCGCATTACGGCAGAACGTCCGGCTTGATGGAGCCGTTCAAGCCGTTTCTGAGCCCCAGAGTGGCTTTCAGATGGGATACCGACCTCGATAAAGCTTTCAATCAGTCCAAAGAGGCCATCATCAAGGAGATAGAGAAAGGCGTGGAAATCTTTGACCCTCAGAGGACTACCTGCTTGAATCCAGATTGGTCGAAGACCGGAGTAGGGTACTGGATGCGCCAAAAGTACTGCGCATGCAACTCGGATGTTCCGGGGTGCTGTAAAAACGGATGGAGGATAGCAGTAGCCGGCTCAAGATTTCTCAGAGATGCAGAAAAAAGGTACGCTCCCATTGAGGGTGAAGCGTTAGCTGTTGCATGGGCACTGGAGGACACGCGTTTTTTCACCATGGGTTGTCAGCGTTTGATAGTTACAACGGACCACAAACCACTTGTCAAAATTCTGGGAGATAGAGCTCTTGATGACATAAAAAATCCCCGACTGTTCCGCTTGAAGCAGAGAACACTGATGTGGCAATATCGAATCGTGCACGTCCCTGGAAAGTCAATACCGGCAGCAGATGCGACATCAAGAAACCCGTCGTCGGATTCTGACGAGACAATTGGTGTAAGTGGCCTCTCTGTCATACGCTGCCCGGTCAACAGGGACGACGACATGGAGAAAACAGTTGTGGCAACGGCGAAACTTTTGTCACAGCCCCTCGGCGCCATCACCTGGGAGCAAGTGAAGAAGTGCACGGCTCAAGACACCAATCTACAGGCACTCATGGACATGATAGAGCACGGATTCCCAGCATCACGCGATCACGTTTCTGAGACGTTGCAGCCGTACTGGCAGTACCGGAACGACATGACCGTGGTCGACGACGTGGTAATGATAAACAACAGGATTATCATCCCAGCATCGCTGCAGAACGAAGTTCTGAAAATATTGCACGCTGCACATCAGGGCACAAGCCGCATGTTCAGCAGAGCGCACGACGTGGTCTTTTGGCCGGGGATGTCACGAGACATCGAGCACACTCGGGCTAAATGCACCGACTGCTGGAGAATGTCCCCGTCACAGTCGAATCTGCCGCCTCGACAACCAAACGTGCCCACCAGGCCATTTCAAGCCATCGCTGCTGATTTCGGTTTGCTGAAGGGAATGGGATATCTGATTATAGTGGACAGATTCAGCGGATGGCCTCACATCGTGGCGGCAAAATCCGGTGCAAAAGGTTTTCTGTCAGCTATAATTGCATATTTCTCGACATTCGGCGTAGCGGAGGAAATTAGCACCGACGGCGGTCCAGAATTCACAGCAAGAGAAACAGAGGATTTCTTCACGAGATGGGGCGTTAAACACCGCATCTCATCAGCATATTATCCTCAGTCAAATGGCAGAGCTGAAGTTGCTGTGAAGGCAATGAAGCGCTTGCTGACATCGCACACCGACATGTATGGGAGTGTTGACACGGAAGCCGTGGCGGCTGGTCTGCTTCAATACCGCAACACGCCTGATCCGGAGACAAAAGTGTCGCCTGCGCAAGTGGTTTTCGGCCGAAGGATGTCGGACATGCTCCCCATACCACCACATTCGTCTGTATTCAAGAGTCCAGTGGTTCACCCGGTGTGGAGGGACGCATGGAATCATCAGGAGGACGCTCTCCGACTGCGCTTCATGAAGCAGATGGACAGACAGCAGTGTAATCGTCCGTTGCCACCACTACAGCCAGGGGACAAAGTCTTGCTGCAAAATCAGACAGGACCACACTGCAAACGGTGGGATAGAACAGGAGTGGTGGTGGAAGCAAGACCGTTTGATCAATACCACGTCAAGATCCACGGGTCTGGGCGTCTCACTATCAGAAATCGCAAGTTTCTACGAAAGGTAATGGAACTAAGCGACTCGTCACCTCTATCACCCGCACCAGAGCAGCTTGCACATCTACCGGAGACAAAGAACATGGTCCACAAGGCAGAGTGTTCATCACCATCGATGGAGATGCCAAAGTGCGCGGATCGAGGGCCACCATCGCCAACTCCGTCGCAGCAGGAGGCAGTCACGCCACCGACAGATGACATGGCGTCCAGTCAACCACCGACCACAGCACTCACGCCGGACGAGTCGTGTCAAACAGAGAGACACCCAGAGAGTCATACCGAGTTACATCCACCAGCAGCGTCACGACCGCGCAGAAACCGACGACCTCCTGCCTACCTGCAGGACTATGTCACCGGCGTGAAGTTTCGGGGTCGAAACTGGGGGGGATGTGGAGAAATGCATTCGGTAGGCGTGGGGCGTGGACAGTCACCACTCGTGAACCTGAACTTGAACTGACGCGACCTCTAGCGGCCGCTCAGTCAGTTATGGTTCAAGACGCTGTTTGCACACAGTCGTGTTCGTACATATCAAGTAAGCGTATTACTGTATGTCATTGTGGTATGTGCTAATACTGTATGTCAGTGTGTTGATGCTGATGTAATCAAGGCGTATTTATTGATCGAGTGGTGATCAATTATGTTATTAATTGTTATTGCAACTGTTGATTTCATTTATGTTAATTGTTTCATTGTGTGTTCACAGTCAGAAACATTCGTTGTGTTAATATGACCGTCCACACGAATGTCGTTTTTTGATCATTTACATTTACGACATTTACAATTACGACATTTAAAATTACAGCATTTACAATTACGACATTTAAAATTACAGATACATTCACATTTACCACGCGCTTTTCAAAGCAAAGGTCTCAAAAATGCTCCCATACACACAGTACATTACATTATATTAATACATTTACATCACGCTTTTCACCTGAAGGCCTCAAAAGCGAAGACACACACACACATACACACACATTAAATTGTATTACATTAAGGCATTTACATCGCGCTTTTCAAACCGAATGTCTCAAAAGCGCACACACATACACACACAGACACACACACACACATACAGCTTGGTGCATTTTTTAGATGTTTTTGTCCTTCCAAGCCCCCCTCTGGCGCCGCCACTGAAATCAGTATATAGCACTTGATTTATCCCTACCTCACTCTATTCGTCATGTGCAGTAATAATAAGCTAACTAATAATAATAAAAATATTGCTAGAAAAACAAACTAAAACCAGATTGAAACCGCTGACCCGTGTCTCAAAGGTGTACAGATCAGACACACACGCACACACACACACACACACACACACACACACACACACACACACACACACACACACAGAGAGAGAGAGAGAGAGAGATCAACACAGGAAGAGACCAAACATCGTTCGTTTCCACCCACCGTTCACCCAGGTCCAGATGGCGCTGTCATCGCTGTCATCTCGCTGTCTTTGTTGTCGTTGCTGTTTAGTCACGCCGATCCACAGCAGCTGGGTGGTCATGCTCGACCGCTGCAGTTCCAGTTGAGTGAGCAAATAGTCGAACACCGGGTCACTGAGCGAGTGCACGAGGTCGCCGCCGTACTGCCGACAGTTTTCTCGAGCCGCCACATAGTTGGCGCCACTGTCCAACTGCGTCACACACACACACACACACGTAGATACATGCCGTGTAAGTATGCATATATGTGTGTGCAAATATTTGCCAGTGAGAGTGTGTCAGTGTGTGAGTGTATATGTATACATGTATTGTTTGAAATTGTATTGAAAAGCCAACTTTTTGCAGTGTAATAAACCAATTATCTTACTTTGCTTTACACACACACACACACACACACACACACACACACACACACACACAACATACTATCCATTGCATAATTATTGAAATTCAAATCGATTTATTTTAATACAAATCGAGTTAAATCGATTGAATTAAATCAATTATCGATTAATTTAAACGAAATCGAACGATGTTTCGAAAATATTGAGTTGATATCAAAAAAATGTTCCCCATGAATATAGCCTAATGATTGAATGTGTTAATATAGATTTACAAAAACTACAAATATGGTAACTTTCAGGCGAAACTTTAGGCGACGCCCTGTGTCGGCTAGAATACAAATGTTGTTTTCTATAGAGGCCCGTAGTTCATACTGAATATACACTACTGAGTGTGGTCTTTAAATGTATCAAAGGTTAAATGCCTCAAGTGACAGCTGCTGCACGGGAAGAAGCCGAAGCTTATGAACACACACAGGTGTGTCCCGTGCAGCTCGCTGCCACCGCAGAACCGACCCTCTCCATGCTATGACGCCACAAGAACGGAAGACGTATTAGAGAGAGCCACCTCCCCATAATGCATGACACAACACATGACTGATATCTGGTACCATCATTTACTGCTGGGTGGACAGGGGCTGTTGGATTATAGAATTCGCTCAATGAAACTCTCCTCCGCCGGGATTTGAACCACGGACCTCTCGTTTGTGAGGCGGGTGTGCTAACCACTACACCACCGAGTCCAACACCCATTCAGCATTGGCGCTGATATTCTTTGAATATCAAAACCAACCGCCTGTGCTGCTTGATCTGTGGGCAAGCTTTCTGGCGAGGAACCCAGAATAACTGTCTCGTATCACGTCCTCATAATAAACTCCAATCTTGAAGTTTTTAAAACAAGGTAACCTATGAAGCACCATGAGCAAACAGCACCTGTATATCATGACACTGTATGGCTCACCTTGAATTGATAGCAGTGTTTGTTGTAAAGCCCCAGACTGGATAGAGGAATGTTTTGTGCACACTGCTCCTTGGCAAACTCTGAAAAAACACACACACACACAGACATACGAGTATATACACACGTATATATACACACACAGACAGACAGACACAAGACAAGTGTGAAGAAACACATTTTAAAATACACTTGATATAAAACAACTTGTTTTCTATGATATTGTCTGTTAAACACGTCATTTGGACATTCGTAGAGATTTGACGGCCGCCGAGATTGCATTGGAGAAGGTCAAATTGATCGACAAACAAACTGTTGCTACGAACTGCGACGAGCCTTGAACGCAC
>OU696585.1:2010370-2012870 GCA_916048095.2 Sacculina carcini
TTTCTCCCAAGCGAAATATAAAAAAGAAGAAAATTCTGCCTCTTCCGGTGCCACAGTATATTTTGGACTTCGCCCGTGTCGTCTTTCTGTATGTGCAACTTTTACGATCCTCTTTTACGATCATTTGCGAATTTTATCGAACTTTTACAAATACATCCTGCTCAGGGTTTAAAAGCCGGATTAATACGTGCTCCGATAATGCTTTCTCAGCGGTATGTACCGGCAATTTATCACGGGCTTCTTCCACAATATCACTGTCTCATTTACAACTGACCTACTCGTTGATTAATTACTGATCGCTGAGAAAATCAGTAAGATTGATCGGCTAGCACCGATACTGACAACACATTTATCAACTGTTAATCACAAACACTAGTCTGCTGTGACATTTAAACAGCTGGCACGATGCCTAAATAGCCTCATTCAACGATCGAATGGATTTAGAAGAAAACAGGACGAAACAGCCTGTCTGAATGAATTACCAGAATAACAAGATAAAAGGATCTAGAGCCGTAGTAATCGCCATCCCCCACCCAGCGGTCGGGATGGCCCTAATTGTTGAGGGGCCCAGTTGCCTAAAAGGCTGCTCGAAACTGCATTTTCTCAAAGTCGGACCTCTGTTATAACGGTGCTTTATTTATAACGGGGGCCTCAATTATTGCCCAATCGAAGGGGCTCCATAAGACCTTTCTACGGCTCTGAAGGGACAACCAGAGGGACACGGAGCCTACCATAATTTCTACACTGTCCCTGTGAGAAAGAGACCAGGCAAAACTTCATTGTTAGCATTGTCCTTTATGCGAACCAGGATGTTACGCTTCGAGTACGGCTGGTTCCGCTTCAGCACCTCTTTCTCTTTCTATGCTGGGCTAGGTAGGGTGGGGTTGGGTTAGCGCAGTTAGGCCAGGCACATAGAAGGACAAAGAAAGTCGGGACTCAGTGGCGGATCAAGAGTGCAACTTTGGAGGGGCTGAATTAATTTTGGGGGGTTAAATTTAGGGAGCGATCAATCATATACATACATCCTTATCCAACGTATTTGCGTTAATGCCTATATGAACCATTTCTACAGAAGGGTATTTTTCTGGACCTCTTATAGTTAACCTCTTGGTTATGAGGAGTTGATGGAAACATCTGGCCCTCCTCTGGATCCGCCAGTACCGGGATTGATAGGGATACCAAACGTACTTGGGGCGCACTATCCCTACCTCCGTCCTGTTCAGAACTGTTTATACGGTTGGGGAAGAGGTCAAAGAGAAAGATGTGGAGACTTGGCGAAGCATAAGAAACTACACTCCAAATGTTCATGGTCAGGATTTGAGGTGGGGGGGGGGTTGTTCAGGGAGACTGGGCACATTTGGGAGTTAGGGAGTTCAGCCCCTCCCTCAAATCCTCGATAAACGGCAAACACACGCCATGATTGTCATACAGGTAAACGCAGCATAATGCGAAATCTAAATCAGCACTGCTAGACGTATTGCAGACCAATCAGATATGACAGGCGATCACTTTCCTGCCAATACGTTCTGCGTACAACAATGCGGAGCTACATATGCTATCAAACGGCATCAGTGACTTTGAGTTGAAAGTTAAAGGTTAAAGACCTCAAGTGACAGCTGCTACACAGGAAGAAGTCGAAGCTTATGAACACACACACAGGTGTGTCCCGTGCAACTCGCTGCCACCGCAGAACCGACCCTCTTCACGCTATGACGCAACAAGGACAGAAGACGTATTAGAGAGGGCCACCTCCCCAGAATGCATGACACAACACATGACTGATATCTGGTACCATCATTTACTGCTGGGTGGACAGGGACTGTTGGATTATAGAATTCACCCAGAGAAATTCTCCTCAGCCGGGTTTCGAACCACGGACATCCCGCTGGTGAAGCGGGTGTGCTACCACTACTCCACAGTGTACAACGAGAGCGTATCAGCAACATGTGTAGTATTTGTCATTATGACCGGATCAATGCATATGAACCGTGTGCTGTTTTGTGTGAATGTGATGTATTCGTGTACTGCACTGTATGTGTACTTCCTTGTGTGTGTGTGCGTGTGTGTGTGAGTGTTTTGAGAATGTGTGAGTCAGTATGTGCAGCGCCCAATAGACCCTCTAATTGTAGGGCACTATATACATATCTACTTAATCTAACGTAGCGTACGTATGTGTATATGTGTGTGTGTATGTGTGTGCTGGTGTATGTGTGTGTGTCTAACCACAGCATCCCCGTGTGGTCACACGGATCATATCGATCGGATAGACATTGAGCAGATCGACCATCCACCAGGGGGATAATTGTTGCACGGTCTCGCTGCAACGCCGACCGTCGTGCAATGTGGACAGGTCACCGTCGTTGGCGTGGCCCGAGGCACCGCCGCGGGCCACCGACGACTGATTACTTGGCTTGCCCAGTGCCACGTTGGTAGCTGCCCCGATAACACACACACACACACACACATAAAGAAAATGGAAAAACTGGAGAGAAGAAGAGAG
>OU696585.1:2017870-2025370 GCA_916048095.2 Sacculina carcini
TTCGAGGACTGAATCAGTGTGCCCCAGTCCCTTATTATAATATTATGTAGTCAGCGTTCGAGTGTAGCTGTTCATGCTTCGCCAAGCCCCCTCAACTTTTTCCTTAGCTCCCACAACTTTTTCCTTAGCCCCCAGGATCGGAAAAATCCTAGCGCCGCCACTGCCAGGAATTAAGAGTGAATTGAGCGTCATTATGGTGGGATTAAACTGTCGTTTTGCATGTCGTAGTTGAACTCACCGCAAACAGGAGGTGTTCCAGTCCAAGATCCATCGCTCTTACAAACTCGAGAACTCTCGCTGATAACACAAACAAATGACAATTAAATTATATACATATATATGCAAAACAAACACATATTCTACTAAAAGGTCATAAATATAAGCATATACACATATGAAGGAGAACAGTTTTTCGTGAAGAAATTCAATGGTTAGAGTTATTTATCGATAAGTTGATGAATATATTTGGATTTAGTTAATCTTGGTAGACCAAATCACTAATGTTTTCTAATTATCATAAATAATCGTAGTATTATTAATAATAATTATGATACTAATATGGATTTCGCCAAAAATGAAAACAAATATATATCCATAATCCCATATAGTTCCTGCTGACTGAAAATTACCTCTTCCCAAAAAAACGATGGGACACTGCTTGAGAAATAGAAAGCGAAGACAGCTCCATTCTCGACTGCATTACCCGAAAACTGAGCGCAACAGTTGACACACTCGTGACGCCGAATTTGTCTCCATTGAAAGCGCACAGGTGTAATTTACGAGTGGAACTTCTAATCAACGCAATTACGACGCGTGCTGACACCACAGTCAACAAGTCAAGTTTACTACCAAGCATGCTTCATTGCATGCGCAAGACATCTTCACCAGTTTCCAAGCGATACTTTCCTTATCCACCAAGTCCCTCTCTCTGTGTGTATAAATCTTTTTCTCGCAGATATGCTCTCCCATCACGTTTTATGAGAGCGTATGTGTATCTTGTTGTTTGTGGTCGTGATCGTCGCGTTAATCACAAATACACACACACACACGCGCCGATTCGTGACGCGATGGTGAGTGTGATACACACACACACACACACACACACACACAAACACACACACACACACACACACACACACACACACACACACACACAAACATACATCGATTGCAACAGGTAACAAACATACACACACACACGAGCATAGCTGTGCCCATTCAGGTATTTTTTCACGCTTTGCCATTTTCTATTGATACAAACACATCAATGTTGATCGTGCGGCCCTGTAGCTTTGTAGTCTGATGTGGAACATCACTGAAGAATCAGGGACGTGTCGTAAAAGGCGACTAGAATACGTCATTATTCAACTATTGTGTTTTCTCATTGTTCAACTTCTTATGTTATTTCTTTGCAGCCTTTTTTAATTCGAGAATGGAGAAGCTGTAAAAAATTCCCGCGTGTGAAACACGTGCTAAATTCGATGAAGCTCCAACTTTTGAAGCGTTGACATCCTACGCATTGGGTTTTCAAAGAATAAGTGATGATTTTTAAGAGAAATCCCACTTTGATAACTTGAAAAGATACTGCTTTGAATTGTCAAAACATTTTTTAAGAGCGAGATTTTTTTAAAGATTTTTTCCTGCTTTGAATTAGCAAAGCTCTTGTCTTCATCCTCCGTTTGTTTCACTACTTATACCTTCCTTGTTTCAAAACCTTTCCAGAGCAAGCTTTTTGTCAGAGCAAGACATACTAGAAGACACAGGAATATTATATATAACCTAACAGGTTATAAGCGACCAGATTCACACCATATGGTGTGAATTTTACATGGGCAAAGCCTGTCACGGCCCAGGCTGACACACCGCAGGTCCGGCCGCCACACACACACACAGGTTATCGCAGTCACGGCCAGCACACTGAGACTGTACGGCTGCGCGCACACGAAACCCGCCTTGTGACAATTGGGCTATCACTTTAAGAAAATGAACCCAACCGTTTCACCTCGCCAGGGAATCGAACCCTGGACCTCTCGTGCACAAAGCATGCGTTTTAGCCACTCGGCTACGAGGCGGACTCATATCACTATATTTTATTGTCATAGTGTACAAAGGTTGCTAGAATTTTCCACTATATTCCATACTTGGACATATTCGCATGTTAGGACAACTTTTACAATAAATCGTAAGGCTGCTTCGTATTTACTTCCGCATTGATCCGAATCTAAGCCACGCACATGAGGGCAATCTTCATGAAAAGGAGCTAACGACTGTCCCGTCTTCAGTCTTCTTTCCTAACTAACCTAACCTAACTAACCCAACCCTACCTGACCTAACATTGAAAGACAGACGGGATTGAGCTGGGATCAAACGTAGCTACGGCGTAATATCATGTTGTTCCTCATGAAAATACAATCTATATCACAATCAGACACTGATCCACGTAAACGCAACACCCGACATGTCAAAACATGTTCTGACGTTCATTTTGCCGGCTTAAATGTGATATGATCAGGCTGCGATCCTCTGTCCGTTCACAATGCACGGCTGATTATACACAGACGCACGCAGTTTGGTGGAAATCGCACACCTTGTCAGCTGTCAGTTAATCAACACAAACACACAAACATACACACACACGCACAGTTTCCTCATCGCCTTTCCTCAACCATTTCACTGTACGTCAGCGGTGAGAATTTGCCAATGTTTACGCCTTCCAAGTGCGCGTCACTCGACGTATTTATTAGCCAACTGAAAGACACGCCTGTTTAACCAAGGATTAAATGCACAAGCAGAAATTATTCTCATACGAGGTGAGTCACCGTTCGACAATGGTTTCTGACCTCTTGCAACATCTGTAGAGAAGTTTATTTCATCATCTTCGCAGGAGAAACACTTGTGCAGTGGCAGCGCCAAAAGGGGACTTGGAAGAGCTGAACCCAGCGGAGGAGAATTTCATTGGGCGAATTCTATAATTCAACAGCCCCTGTCCACCCAGCAGAAAGTGATGGTACCATATATCAGTCATGAGTTGTGTCATGCATTATGGGGAGTTGGCCCTCTCTAATACATCTTCCGTTCTTGTGACGCCATAGTGTGGAGAGGGTCGGTTCTGCGGTGGCAGCGAGCTGCACGGGGCACACCTGTGTGTGTTCATAAGCTTCGGCTTCTTCCCGTGTAGCAGCTGCCACTTAGGCCTTAAAACCTCCAAAATGTGCCGAGTTCCCCTCTTCCTCTGATTCCGACCAAAAATCCTGACCACGAACATTTCCAGTGTACTTGCTTATGTTTCGCCAAGCCCGCACATCTTTTTCCTTAGCCCCCCTCGATCGGAAGACTCCTAGCGCCGCCACTGCGCCAGACTAGCCAGTGCATCCAGGTAGAACGGCCCACACCTGTTGGAGGTGCGTGAGCTGTCGTTTGAGAACCACTGGATCAGTGAGAGCCGCGCTTATTCTGGCCATGGCATGGCAGTGACTTTCATGATGGCGCAGCAGAAGCAGCGCTCTGCTCCGGAATGTCTCAAGGTCAAACGCCGCCGGCTAAATGTAGAACGAGCCCGCATGTGAGTGTACGCGTATGTATGTATGTCTGTGTGTAGCACCAGTCGTAACAACTGCATGGCTCATAGACGCGCCATGAAATACGGTGTGTATGTGTATGTGTGTGTATGTGCATGTGCGTACACCTGCCCAACTAGTCACGGCTGCATACGTATTGGGAAAGCGGGCAATTTACAGTGGCAAGATAAATGGCCGCTGGCGCAAATTAAGAACAAAACAACGCCCAGTCATAATAGCATGCAGTACAAATAACTATAAATTACACGTTCAAAACGAGAAATTGCTGGAATTCCTGATCCGGCGCCACATCTCGTAATTCATCAACGATAATTCAGCAGCTCTTGTGCCGCCCAAGGAGGACCACCCCTCTTCCCGACCCTCCCCCCCAAATGCTACGCCACTGATGTCAACAATAAACTGCTTAAACATCAAGACATTCCAATTATTAAAATATTGAATGAATAACCAACCTGACTTTACTAAGATAAAAAAATTGAAATTTCTTAGAAAAAAGAATCTACAAAAAAAGCTGATGGAATCCATAAATTTGACCTATATGGAAATCTATAAATCTGATATATCATCTATGGAAACAGCACGTGAAATGGTTGATACGTTTTGGATGAATGGAGTTGGACTGTGTGGTGTTGTTAGTGGTGTTATGTGATGCCATCAGTGGCGGCGCCAAGAAGGCGGCTTGGAGGGCCTAAACCATCCCCCTTCCCACCGAATAAATGTGCCAATACCCCCTCCCCACCCTGAGTGCTTCGGAAAAACCTGACCATGCACATTTCTAGTGTGGTTCCTCATGTTGTGTCAAATCCTTGCGTATTTTTCTCTATCCCCCCCAGTGGAAAAATCCTGACGCCGCCCGTGGATGCAATCCAGTTTGTCAGCAAGTGAATGAGACCGCTCCATCACGACACAAACTAGCAGCTAGATTGCACTGAGTGTGGGTGTCTTCATTGCAAGTTGCAGCCAGTGTTGCACAGATCTGACCAGCTCTCATGCTCCTCGTCACAGCCGCTCTCTCTCTCTCTCTCTCGACCAGGCGACGAAGAAAAGAGGTGAGGTGAGAAGCGTTCTCGAGGACACCTCAGAAACAAGCAGCAACACATATACTCACACCACACACACACACACACACACACACACACACACACACACACACACACACACACACACACACACACACACACAGATAATAGTCGCCATGTTTCAATATGACCGCAGCAAGTGTTGTGTCTTGTAACGACCGCAATTTCGCAACAGTCGAAACATGGCCGCATGTTTAACAAGTGGAAAAAGAGAATCGTCTCATATTGAATACGACACAATGACTGACTGAAAATAACCAGTCTTGAGAACAGCCCGTCACAAACAGACGCTCCATTGTGATGTTGATAAAGACTGCTAGGTTATGGCTGTGAAATTTGACCGTGAAATTCGAGTTGTTGTTGTTGACGTTCCTCAGGTTGTCTGGCCGAGCAACCTCGAGCTGCTGAGGAAAGACACGGCGCCGACCGCGTTGTTCCACAGGTCCCTGATTGAATTGATTTTGTGTTGGCGTCTGAGTTGTGTGTGTGCTGTGCAGTGTTCCATGATGTGTGTGATGGTGTGTGGTGCTGAATGGTAATCTGGGCACGGGTGTCATCGATTGAGTCATTCAACCTTTTCTGATATGACAGAAGGGCAGGATGATGACCGCATCTCAACCTGGCCAGATAAACCTTGTTGTTCTTATTGGCGTTTTAAGCGCGCACCAACCAGTTTTTAGACTATACTGTGTTTACGCCCCACTGTGAGCCCATCTACAGTGGTGCCTCCCGGTAGACTCAAGCGGAGGTGTTGATGAACGAACTCGGGCCAGGATTCGAACCGCGAACCTCTGACACACGAGAGTTCAGCGCCTAACCACTGAGCTACTCGAGAGCTTGAAATTCGAGTTGAATTTGTGGTAAACTATAGAACAACAACAACAACATGTATTTGTTATAGCGCACCGAAGGGCTCGGGCGCGACACGATTATAACAGCTGGGAACACGGAATACAAATAACAGGACAGTTGCAAAAGAAGTGAACTACAAATATGCAATAAATGACAATAAATATAGAGACAAAATATGGGCAAAACATACAAAGCAGACGGACATGACGGACAAGACAACACGACTGAAACATAATGACAACACAACACAGCAAACACAACTCGGGAGAATATAGTCATAGCGTAGATATAGTAAGCATGCAAATGAGAGAAGGAATACGAGTAAGAACATGCTAAAGTAACATGTTATAGTGATGCAAAAGGTGTGAGAGTGTGGGAGACTGGGTCAAAAGAGAGGTCAAAAAAGTGTTTGGAGAGCTTAGAGCGGAAAGAATTGTAGGAAAGAGAAGAAGTAGTGTGGACTGGGATGGAATTGTAAAGGCGAGGGGCGGAAAAAAAGAATGATTTGGAGGACCAAGGAGATTCATTTACAGCACGAGGGCATACAAGGGGAAGAGGAATTCGGGAAGGAGTGAGGCAAGGAGTGAGGAGAAGGCGGAGATAGGATGGCTGATGAGGATCGTGGAGAAGCTTATATATCAGACAGCACAGGCGAAAGTGAATACGTGGAATAATAGGGAGCCAGCGAAATTGAAAAAGAAATCGAGAAGTGTGACGACAAGGAACAGGATGAAGGACAAAACGACAAGATTGATTAATGACGCGTTGTAGGATTTTAAGAGAACGACGAGGAGCATGGATGTACAAAGAATTACAATAGTCAAGTCTAGAGAATACATGAGAGTGAATAAGTTTGATTGCGGAAGGTCTGTCGAGATATGAGCGTATAGGATAGAGGGATCTCAAGATAAGACGACAAGTGCGGGCGACAGAGAGGATGTTGTCGGAGGAAGAGAGAGATGAGTCAAAAATAACTCCGAGATTGCGAACTGTCGATGATAGGATAAGAGGTAAGCGAGGAGGAAGAATACGAGGAGGATGAAGAGCCAGAAATTCAGACTTGGACGGGTTGAGGAGAAGGTGACGGGACGACGCCCAAGAAGAGATGGTGGATAGGATGTCAGAGAGAAAAGACGGAGAAGGAAAAGGAAGAGGGATATATAACTGAATGTCATCAGCGTAGATATGAAATGAGGTGGAATACTTACGAAGGATAGGACAGAGGGAGGACATGTAAAGGTTAAAGAGTATCGGACCAAGAATAGATCCCTGAGGGACACCTGATGAAAGATGGATAGGATCAGATACAGAGGAATTGAAGTTGACAGAGTAGGTCCTTCCCGAAAGGTACGATTTAAGGAGAGAGAGGGCAGAAGACGAGATACCAAGATGAGAGAAGTCATGAATTAGGATAGAGTGATTAACAAGGTCGAAGGCGGAGGACATATCGAGAAGAACGAGAAGAACAGAGCGACGGTACGAGAAGTGCGAGAGGATGCCATTGGAGATAGAAAGAAGAACTGATTCGGTAGAATGAGAAGGGCGAAACCCGGATTGGAAGGGATCAAGAGACTGGCAGATGAAAGGGGAAAGTTGCGCAGAGATAGCGGACTCGAGAAGTTTAGAAGCAAAGCTCAGAAGAGATATAGGACGATAGTTACTAAGTATAGAGGAGTCAAGGTTCTGTTTCTTAAGAATTGGACGGACAATTGCATGTTTGTCAGCGAGAAACTGGCCGTGAAGAAAAGAGGAGTTGATAAGATGCAGGAGATAAGGAACCAGGGAAGGAAGGGATTTGGATATAGCAGGGAAGTTGATTGGATCAGCTGGTGAGAAGGATAGCTTGGAAGAGGAAACGAGAGAAAGGATACCATGAAGATCAATGTGAGAGAAGGACGTGAACCGGTGATGAGTGGAAGTGTGAGTGAGGGCAGCACAATGGGTGGGAATACTCGATTGTGTGAGTTTTACTTTTTCAGAGAAAAATGTTG
>OU696585.1:2030370-2172870 GCA_916048095.2 Sacculina carcini
GCAATTTCAGCACCCCGGTGAGCTGTTAGCACGAACAAGTAGGACACAGGACCAGACCCCATAGCCAATAAAACACCGGGAAAAGCCTGAGCGGTGTGACTGTAGTACACCTTATACATACACACACACACACATTGCTGGGGATTTTAGAAGTTATATAACCAAGCCACTGCCTTCAGCGAATGCCTCAACAGCATACAGATATAATGGAAAGTTATTTTTCTTTTGAAATACTTACTTTTCTCAAATAGTGTGTCAAATTCTAACACCGACTTTTCATCAGATGACCACTGAATCATAAATTAATGTGAAATAACGTGAATACCGACACACGCAACTCTTACAGGAATTAATTGATTCACACGCATTTCACACGCAACACGAAATGCATTAGCCCGGTGACTTCAGCTCCGCACAACAACATAACACCACTCTTTCAGTGTATACCAGAAAAAATGAAAGAAAAAGAGAAATTAAAATTAAGAAAAATTATATTTTAAACCAAATACTATTGTTGTTCATACATACAAATTGTACTCTTAAAGGAAATTCAAGTTGTGTGAATGATTTTTTAAATAAAAAAAGCTTTGTTATTACGTCGTTTGTACATTTATCCTTTTCATAAAGAAATCAAGAATTCAGGCAGTGCAAGAACTGCCGAAGAACACTGAAGAAGGTTAAGAACTTCAGGAAGAAGGTAGTGACTTCAGGAAGAAGGTAGTGACTTCAACTATACATAAGAGCATAACACCACTAACAGTATACACGTATATACACTTGTATATACACGGGTGACTTAAACTCCGCCCAAGAACATATGTCTTCCTTTAACAGGAAAACAACTGAAATACCAAAAAAACATTACCAAAAACCATCGAAAAAATACCAAAAGAAACCAGGCCCATCTGATATGTGCTTTCCAAAGTCCAATTAATCTGCTGTGTGTACGCTATGCAATGACAGTGTTGTGCAGTGTTGCAGGGCGTGTCATGCAACAGGTTGTGTGACGCACGAGCATTGATTGATGCAAGGCTGCACGTGGCTCATGACACAAATCACGCGCCACACTAGGCAAACACACACACATACAGACACATACACACACACATACACACACACACACACACACACACACACACACACACACACACACACACACACACACACACACACAGACCGACACACACATAGCTTCACACAAACATACACACAGAAAGCTAATCACACACATACACACATACATATACACATACAGACAAACACAGACCTACTCACACATGCGTTACATACACACACACACACACATGCAGATACTCAATGTGTACGGATACACACGAATACGCACACGGAAAGGTATATAGGCAGTATGCCCTTGTACCTATCCGCACCGTATACAGCATCAACACCAGCACCAGTCTCAACAAACAGCAGGTGGCTAACTTTACATACACACACACACACACACACATACACACACACACACATACACACACACACACACATACACACACACACACATACATACAAACGATAGTATTTGTTCCCATGCACACACACACACACATACATACATAAATTGTGCATGCAAACTCCATGAATGTGAATGTTTCTGGGTTTATGTGTGTGTGTGTGTGTGTGTAAGCGTGTGTGTGTGTGTGTGTGTGTGTGTGTGTGTGTGTGTGTGTGTGTGTGTGTAAGTCAAGGATACAAACTGCAGTCAACTATATACACAGACCAACATCAGGTCATTGCCGCGTAAATAATGTAGCATGGAAGCTATGTGTGTGTCTATGTGTGTATATGCGTGTGTGTGTGTGTGTGCTTGTATGTGTATGTGTGTGTATTTTTTTACAACATACCAATACAAGTGCGTACACGTATTAATGTGTGCGTGTTTGTGTGTGTGTGTGTTAGTGTGTATGTCTGTACGGCGAGTACCATCAACCGTCCATTTTTTCTATTAGCTCGCAAATATCACCCACTAACAACTACTAGTTGAATACACACACAAATTAATCATACACACATATACACAAGAATACACACACGCACACAAATACACAAATACACATCATACACACACATGCATATGTATGCAGCCAATACATTTTAAATTATCACATTAACACCGTGAAAGACCATTGCATGCCTAATAACAACAAATTTTGCTTAATGTAAAGCCGCACGCAGCATTACACATTAATGTGTAACATTGTACATTAATATGCAACATTGTACATTAATATGCAACATTGTACATTAATATGCAACATTGTACATTAATATGCAACATTGTACATTAATATGCAACGTTGTACATTAATATGCAACATTGTACATTAATATGCAACATTGTACATTGACATGCAACATTGTACATTAATATACAACATTGTACATTGATATGCAACATTGTACATTAATATACAACATTGTACATTAATATGCAACATTGTACATTAATATGCAACATTGTACATTAATATGCAACATTGTACATTAATATACAACAGTGTACATTAATATACAACATTGTACATTAATATGCAACATTGTACATTAATATACAACAGTGTACATTAATATACAACATTGTACATTAATATGCAACATTGTACATTAATATGCAACATTGTACATTAATATGCAACGTTGTACATTAATATGCAACATTGTACATTAATATGCAACATTGTACATTAATATGCAACATTGTACATTAATATGCAACGTTGTACATTAATATGCAACATTGTACATTAACATGCAACATTGTACATTAATATGCAACATTGTACATTAATATGCAACATTGTACATTGATATGCAACATTGTACATTAATATACAACATTGTACATTAATATGCAACATTGTACATTAATATGCAACATTGTACGTTAATATGCAACATTGTACATTAATATGCAACATTGTACATGAATATACAACAGTGTACATTAATATACAACATTGTACATTAATATGCAACATTGTACATTAATATGCAACATTGTACATTAATATGCAACATTGTACATTAATATGCAGCATTGTACATTAATGTGCGGAAACAGTGAATATTTGCTTGAGAGCTATGTGAGTGCTATTCTGGTATCGCCAAAACGCAGGCCAAACTTCAGGACAAACAGCTGATTTTGGCGTGCTAAATCGTGTCACCAGACAAAACCTCTACTAAAAGAAAACCTTGTAGTACTTTATATGTGGTTTATAAGAGCACTTGGGTATAATATTTCTCACAGTAAGATAAACTAATGGACAATCATTGACATTTTTCATTTTATTAATAATTTCCATAAAAATTAAACAACAAAATAAAAAATTTACTGCGTACAACTGAAATTTGTCAGTAGTTGCATGATATCATCATATTGCATGTTGTTTGTCATCATTCAACTCTTACCGTGCACTCTTGCAGAGATGACGACTAGAAAAACAGCACAGATGTTGACCAGGCGAATATATCTTTTCCTGCACATCAGCATGGCTATACGGCGCATTTTAAAAAAACACGTTTCACATATCACGATAATATCAAACCCGCCGCCGTTCAAACACACAGAGATTCAACCACACGGATGCACGATTAATGGAACACATTCAAGCATACATACACCCACACACATACACACGCACACTAACACCACACACGTATTACTGATCCGCAGACCACTGTGTATTTCAAAAGGCTGCACGATTTCCAGTAGTTTCTGCGTGTGGCCACCAGAGGCGCTAGTATCGCCAAGCGTGTGACGTCACATCACACCGCGCGACAAGTTTCCAGGTCACAAAGATGGTGCGCCAGATATGACGCAGAACGGCACACACACGCACACACACACACAGACATACACCAACACGCAGACAGGTAAATTGCAGGTGTGACTATGTAGAAGAAGAAGAGATGATATCTCAGACGAACCAGTTCAATTTCGAGGCCGACCGACCAATCAGAACACAGATCGCAGGCAAAACATCTGGTAGCCGATCAGTGTTGCCTGTACAAGAATAGCCTGTACTAGCCGCCTGTCTTGGAGAAAATCTAGCGGAAACAGGTCCGCTCTGACCAGCTGGTCTGATGCAAGACGGACAATTGTACATTTGTATCGTCTAGTATTTGTAACGGACATTTATATCGTCTAGTCAAAAATATTTAATAATGTGTTTTTATTAGTGTATGTATTGTATTTATTACCCGTCATGTCTTTCGTTATATTATTGTTGCAACAACGTGCTCATCATCGGCGTAGATTTATGTCGATGCTCGGGGGGATGACAGCCATCATGAATTATTGTCCAAAGTTAACTCAGTTGGTCAATTACAATGGGATCCTAAACCATTGTATGCCTATTTAATTACAACACACATACCTCAATGAAAAGTATACTGCATATAAATGCACACACACATTTGTCGTGTATTGTCACTTTTTTGCTATGCTGATTTTGATGATCATATACACAATGAACTGAACTCAGCAGAATTATCGGGGGTATACTTGCATATTCATACCCCCAGCCAATTTGTCGGGGAGCATATATATCCCCGATACCCACCAAGATCTACATCTATGCTATAAATCATTACGTTAACGAATTACTCCAGATCCACTAATTTAACAAATACTGAACGAGATAATTTTTGGCAAATAGTTTAAAAAAGCTGATACACATTGGCGGAGACTTATTGGTATTGCGATATATTCATATATTAATTATAGGTTTACTCTCTATCCATGTCTATTGTAATTAATTAATTATATCATTTTCCACATTATTCCTTGACCGGCATAAATTCAGCATTACATTAACATTTATATTCCGTGCCATTGCCAAAGCTCTTTGACAATACTCCGACAGCTAGACGTAAAAATTCCACAATCCATATACCTGTTTGGAGCGGAAAAAAACCTCAAACCTCCGTCTTGTTTCGGGTCTAAATTAAGCGCAATTAACGACAGATTAAACAAGTGTATGTTCAGAGCCGTAGCAACCGTCCCCCGTACCCCCCGGCCGGGGGCCCGAATTTTGAGGGGCCCCGTTGCTTCACGTATTATGTGATTGTCTAATAAATACATTCATTATTTCGTAATTTATTTGGGGGGTTATAATGGGGTATATTTATAATGGGGGCCCCAAGTGTTGCCTTCGGGGGGGGGGGGGGCCCAAAATTCCTCGCAACGGCTGTGTATGTTATAGTATGTAATATATGTTATGTTTACGTATTTTTTCATCCATTTATCATCAATGATCATTATAATTTCTCGTGTAATATCTATATATACTATATTGTCTATAATTCCTTTTTATTTGTTTGTATAAATTGTAGAAAATGATAAAAAAATGTTGTTCTAATCAGTACGTCTGAAATTTGTAAAAAAAATATAAGATTATCATATGGTAAATTATCGAAAATAGACACAATAATAAATAACAAAATGATGGAAAATACGGATTTGCTGGCTGCAAAGCAACCAATTATCGAATAACCTATATCAGAGCCGTTGCAATGTATATTTCCCCCTCCCCGAGGGTGATAATTGGGGCCCTATTATAAATACAACACCATTATAATAGAGGGTTGACTTTGAGGGGCTGCTCGTAACTGCATTTTCCCAGTCTCCTGGGGACCATATATTATATATAATAATAAAATACAATAATACAATGTATGCACAAGACCGAATGTATATAGGCTGGTACTGTCAAAGTACGCTTTATTTGAGCCAATGCAACCAAAACACAGCCCAAACACACGCACACACACACACACACACAATCACACAAACACACAATTATATGACGCACGCGAAGTCATGGCATTCACTGTGACATACGGACACACACACACACACCTATGAAGTTATGGTTGAGGGGGTTGTGACCTACGAAGGTGTGGGGACGTTCATGTGAACTAGCACGTGTCACACACACACACACACACACACACACATACACACACACACACACACACACACACACATACTCACAGACGAGAAGATGTGGCGAGCCTCAAGTTGAATACGAGTTGAAGAAAGTGACCTGACCTGGTGACCTTGACCTCAGCCAATGCGTCGACCGCACTCGCAGTATGTATGTATCTGTGTGTGTGTGTGTGTGTGTGTGTTTGCAGATGTAGCAAGATGGAAGATGTCTGGCATAGAGGGCACGCGAACAGGAAGACATAAATACACTCAATTTCTGGCAGTGCATACACAATTACACACACACGAACACACACACACACAGGCACAAGGGCGGGCGCACTGACACAGGTGCATATAAAGCGCAGATAATGACACGGCAAAGACAATGTGGCACGAATCTCAATTTCACAAATACATGTCGGCTGGATGTCATCGAGCATGCACAGGCAAACACCGGCGCAAACACACACACACACACACACACTGAACAACGTGTATACTAACAGATTATGGTGTGCTTTATACTGTTGCCAGTAATTGGTTCCAATTGAATTAGTTTTGAGAAAACGCGTCTGTGTTAGTGTGTGTGTGTGTGTGTGTGTGTGTGTGTGTGTGTTAGTGTGTGTGTGTGTGTGTGTTAGTGTGTGTGTGTTAGTGTGTGTGTGTGTGTTAGTGTGTGTGTGTGTATGCTTTTCCTGAGTTTGTATTCTGATAGTGAGTCTGGTTTCGTGTGTCAACACAATAAACTGTTGTTACTGTTCGTTTGGTTACCATATTTCACATGTATTCGCACACACACACATACGCTAGCTGTGTTAAATTTCCTTGACGCAACGATCCATCACCCACATCCCAATCCCTAAGCTCAAACAGGTACGTATACGCACACTTGCTCACACACACACACACACACACACACACACATACACACACACACATACACACACACACACACTAACATACACACTAACATACACACACACACACACACACACTAACACACTAACACACACACACACACGCACACTAACACATACACAGACACTAACACATACACACACTCTAACATACACTAACACACACACGCTAACACAAATGTACGCATACACTAACACACACACTAACACACATGCATACACTAACACACACACACACAAACACTAACACACACACACCCACACAGTGCCAGCGGTACGATTTCGTGCCGCTGGCCATCGAGACCAACGGCGTGATGGGGGCATCCCTGGACGACGTCGTGAAGCTCCTGGGCGGCAGAATGAGTGAGCGTTCAGGGGAGCCGCGAGAGACGGCCTGGCTACGGCAGCGAATAAGCCTGGCCGTCATTCGTGGCAACGTCGCCTCCATTGTTTTATAGTAGTATTGTAAATATGTGTACACGTTTGTAAATATATTTGTTTGTGTCTAAAAAAAAAAAAAAAACAAAAAAAACACACACACACACACACAAATTCAAACAAGCAAGCCCACACACACACGCATAGTCGCGTAAGCGTACTCCTGCTAATGCAAACACATACACACAGACACAAAACTAGTAATATACATGCATTGAAAAACAATTGAACTGCGTGTTATAGTACAAAACGCAGGTTAGCACAACTTTCCCAGACTCCCAGCCGAACTGGCGAAACGCACAAGCAAGAATGACCACATTTTTTCTACACATTAGGATGTGCTGAATTCGGTGTTTTGGAGCTCGATAATGACCGGATAAAAATGTACAATTACCGATGAACAAATGAATAAATGGATGAAAGGATACTATGATATTATAATCGAAAATGAGCGACAGTTATTCTAGCATAAATGTCAGAACACAATAAAAACAAGCAGTTAACGTCAGAGATTATTTGGAAGGTTGCCCGTTATGAGGCGGAATTCATCAGCTACTCCAAACTTTCACCTACTCTTGTTGAGTTTGAAGACATATTTTCTACCTCCAATCACTCACGCAGGGACCTAAAAATTGGGTTATAAGCATAGATTTGCCCTAAGAACCGCTACACTCCAATGCGTCATCGAGAAGTTTTGATTGACTTCTTCGAATTTCAAACAATCTTGTATATTTCGCTTACAAACAAACATATCCCTCCAGTTCTGACGATTTATTATCCAACATGAAAAGCGTTCTTAATTAGAAACCTCAATTAAGCGCCATTTTTGTCACACTGAATTTGAAACACTCGTTGATGTTAATGTGGTCGTTGTTAGGCATTTTCAGGTCGTATAAATAACTTTGTGGCTGCTGATTTTGTGAATAAGCATGATGTACATATCGTTTCTTGTCCGGTTTTACTATCGTTTATCAACAATTGTGTGAACTGCATTTCTTTCGGTGCATTTGGTGGTGTGAGTTTTTACTCCCGGCTGGTTTGTACAGGTAATTCGATGCTTACTACTTGCTCTTCATGGTTTTTAAGAACTCTGGCGCCAAATTTTATTGTTTCGTCTATCCAATTTCATCAGGTGGAGATATTCAAGTGCTTCTCCAAACGTTTCGATTGATGTCTTCCGCTCTGGTAGCTTTAGCGTTCGCCACATCACCTTATTTAATTGTCGATATCGTCCATCTTCCTGTAAATTGTTGTTTTTTTATGATTCTGTTTTCCTCTCATGTAGTGCTTGATGAACTACCTCACACGTGAACATTGTTTTTTGCCTCGAGTTCATTGATTGCCCCAGCTGTTATTGTCAATGTAGTTAGACTAAACATGTCAGCTGTATTTACAGTTCTCACTATGAGCTGGCATGTATATGAAGCCTGTTTGTATTTACCTCGTATCAAATGTGGTTACTTGAGCCCACTGAGCGTTCATTGATGTTAATTTTCAGACTTGTGCGTATTGTTTTTCTCACCGGAAGTGTGTGTTGCTATTTCGTTCACCGGATGTTGTCTTGATTAGCATGTGTGTGTGTGTTAGACAATAGTGGGATATTGTAGCTGACCAAATGTGTGTTTTATTTTGAAACTCGGGCGGCGAGAACTGTACCAGTTCAGTTTATTTTTTTAGCTTTAATGTAGGAACTTTACTGCGGTGAATTGTCGGGTTTGTATGACTGTTTTTGCCCATTCACTCATGTCTAGTCTGTGACATATAGTCTGTGTCTAGTCATGTCTATAGTCTGTGACATAACTTTATTTGAGCTATTTTTCTGTGGCTCGCTTCAGTGTTGCTGGTTGCTACCTGAATCCTTGCCACTTTATGGTATCCCTATCCTTATCAGTGTAGACCAGTGGTTGCCAACCGGCGTGTCGCGGCACCAAGGGGTGCCGTGAGATTTTTTGAGGATGCCGCCAAAATTAATTGGAAAAATTGCATATTTATATTATAATACTATTTTTTGTAATGGCAGGATCAGTGTAAAGAAATTGTCATATCCATGTATAAGATGTTGTTACATCGATGCAAAATGTCGAAATGAAAAAATACAATATAAACAACGACTATTTTAAATATGCATGTATTTATAAGGATGCCGGGAACTTTTGAAAGGCTTGTCAAGGGTGGCGCAAACTAGACAGGGTTAGGAACCACTGGTCTAGAACATAGTGGGCTACCTGCCTCACTGCGGCTCAGCGTCCAACCTGCGGGAATAATCGGCCTCCATTTAACTGCACATAACAAAAATAGGAAAAAGACTGACTTTCCACACTAGTAGAAATAAACGTGGGTTGAAGCTAAATGTGTACGGATTCAAAAACATTAGATTGATAAAATTTGATTTAACGAATTTCTTCCAGTCCCTCGCCTCCTGCAAAGGCAGCACATTACATTAGAACGCTAAACCTAACCTAACCTAAAATCAATGAATAATATAGAAACGTTTTTGTGCGTTATTCATAAATTAGCGTTTTTAATGTTCTTGAATCCTTACACATTTAGCCTAGACCATAAACGTACACGTGCATTATTTAATCAGGCATGAGTTTTAGTGCGGGCTCGATCAGATGGAAGTCAGTGTGCTTTCTCGCTTTATTTACACCACGGCGGCTGACTGGGTAGCGGTCGTGGCTTTTACGAGCTCAAACTGATATATCACTCATAAATTGAAACATGAGTGAGTGTTGTTTGAACATCACATCAAATAGACTTCTTTCTTCATTAGCTGTCATATTCCTGACTAAAACCTCTACTTTTCCAACTCTTTCTTTCTACATTTTTTGGTTAGATTCCGCTACAATGGGGCCACCGCAGTGTGGTAATATAGTATTCACGATCTTCCCCCATGCTACTGGATTTGCCTGTAATTAAAAAGGCTGGAAAATACATTAATGAATAGGGCTGTCAAAAAAGTAACCTAAAAATCAGAAAAAAGTAACTTTATTTTCGAGAAAAAGTAACCTAAAAAAGTAACCTAAAAATAACCTGAGTTTTACAGTTATTATCATTTTTGTATCGTTTTATCACATGTTTATCACGCCTTTGCTGATTAGTGCGCCATGTGAAATACACAGTTTGTTTGTGAACATATAAAGTAACCTAATAACCAATAAAAAGGTAACCTAAAAATAACCTTCAAAAAAGGTCAATTTCTGTTTGCAGTTCTGAAGGAAGAGAATACACCAGTCCTTCCTTTTTATCATCTTTCCGAGTTGGTACTACTTTTCCACTCTCTCCGATCTGGTACCATTTTTACAACAAACAACCAAGAGTGACTTAACATAATTTAGCTAACATCTAAAAAGGGAGCATAACCATCAGAATATAATTTTAAGTGGAAAGCTCATACAAATGCGAAATACACTAATTGCAAATGTAAATATTTTTAGTAATGGTCGCAATAATGTTCTTTATATTTTTTCAATGTAACTTTTTATCAAATAGCACGTACTACAGTAGCGTAAAAATTGCATGTGTGAATGCCCCCCGTCCTCCCATATGTCAAACGTGGGATAATGGCGCTATCTCACGCCCTGAAAACCACGTGGAATTTCCTGTTAAAGTAAATACGTACTGTCAAGTGCTACAGTGCAGTATCTGGTATAGAGAGCTCACATATCGTACTATACCACGCTCCAAACATCTCACGACACCCTCCGGTTCGTGGACATTTCCTAAAATGGAATTACACTATCCTGCGTACCCAAAAACGTATAATATCGAGTAGCACGGATATTAAGATGAATATCAATTGCTAAATCCTAACAGCAGAAATGTTGACATTTCTTGATCTTCAGACCTAATATTCCATCTCTTTTCCTATTTTATCCTCATATATACCGTTTTAGTGCCTCTTATCTGCAAAAAGTCACCAAACTTCGTGGTAAACTTACCTAATAACAAGAAAAATAACAAAAGGTAACCTGACGATAAAAAAGTAACCTTAAAAGCAAAAAAGTAACCTAACGATGAAAAAGTAACTTTTGGTAACCTAATAACATTTTTAATAATTATCGTACACAACTTTTTCATGCAGTTTTAGGTAGCTTATGAAAAAGTGACCTTTAGGTGAAAAAGTAACTTTATTAACTTTTGACAGCCCTATTAATGAATGAATGAATAATAGTAATAACAATGATAATACGCAAGCCAGTGCGATTGGCGTGTGTTTTATATGTGTGTGTGTGTCTGTGTTTTATGTATGTGTGTTTTTTGTGTGTGTGTATGTGTGTGTTTTATGTGTGTGTGTGTGTGTGTGTGTATGTGTGTGTGTGTGTATGTGTGTGTGTTGCAGTGTGAGGTGTTTGCCTGTGGTGCGTGTGTATTGGTGTCATGTACTGGCCCACACTACTGGATATGAGCGAGGTGGAATGTCGGTCGGCTCTCAGAAGCATGGGTATGTTGTTTGATCAATAAGATGGGATCGGCTCTGCGGTGTCCGTCTCTATCCGAGTGTGTGTGTGCTATTATCACTACTATTATTATTATTATAAATTACAGACAAGTCCAGACAGACGAGTTTAGTCGCAAAGATGAGAGCTGTTGAAGAAATGAACAAAAATCCAACGAAAGTGCTAAATCAAAACGCTAAACGAAATTATATATATATATATATATATATATATATATATATATATATATATATATATATATATATATATATATATATATATATATATGCACAAACGTGTAACCGACTAAGTAAGATCAAATATTGATGTTATGTATCATTACACATAATAATTACGGGTAGAATAATATAATATATCAAAAAATTAAACTATGAAAAGTCGGCCTATATGTAGACATCAGCATTTAGATGTTATGTGAGCTCGTGTACAACTCAAATGAAACACAAAATTATATGAGAACGATTTTATGTGTCTATGTGATGTAAATCTGATTGTGCTTTATACCGATTTGACTGTGTATTTTTTTACCTTCGTGGTACGCGAGGATAATTCAGAATTTGCGTGTTTCGTGGTGAAATAAAGACAATTAAATAACACTATTTACACCAATGATATTGTACATTTTCATTTATAATTTTATTTTTATATATTTATATGGATACCTGGAAAAATTGGGGTTACAAGACTCTATCGCGCTCAGTTGATTATCACGCTTCATCGATGCGCTTATGTCGAAGTTTGACTTTATTAACGTCTGACTTTCGTGACTGCGTATGAATTGCGCTCTATATATATGTTTTGCTATATCAAATGACAATGTAAGTAAGTAAGTGTATTGCCACAAACAGCATATTAACAAGATAACAACACAGAAAACAAACAGCTAAATAATGCGGCGATAGTTGGGTTAAGCTAAACAGCTCCTGGACGAACAGATTGACATAAACATTTCAAATTTACATGCAATTGTATCAATACAGTTTAATTAACTCTGATATGATGATATAACAATTGAATCAGTTCACTCAATGAAAGTTTATACTGTGAATGAACATGATCGACAATTGTGAGTAGATTCGGGCAAACATCACAATATTAATAAGTACGAACGGGCATTAAAATACGCATGCTCAGCGGTGTTCACTTTTGAACGAGTGTGTGTGTGTGAGTGTGTGTGTGTGTGTGTGTATCAGTGTGTGTGTGTGTTTGTGTGTCAGTGTGTGTGTGTGTGTTTGTGTGTCAGTGTGTGTGTTTGTGTGTGTTTGTATGTGTGTGTGTGTGTCAGTGTGTGTGTGTGTGTGTTTGTATGTGTGTGTGTGTGTGTGTGTGTGTGTGTTATTTTCCAGCTTTTTCTGTCGCATTATCATCGTATTGTGTTGTGTTGTTGATTTTTCGCGTTTCATTTTCAAGCAATATTCGCCCTTTGGCTTGAATCATGCCCTTCTATCAATATACTAGACTTATATAAACATTTTCAACGTGTTATGCAATTGTATCAATTATAGATAATTATAATACACTAGAAAATGTAGAATGTGATTGATAATAGACACGTGGAAACATCACACACACACTCTGACACACATCAATGCTTGTGTGTGTGTGTGTGTGTGTGTGTGTTGGTGCGCCAGAATTGTCTACGTTCGCCGCCGTCGTGTCGACACTGCGAGCCGGCGGCGTCTATACGCAACAGTGTGCGCGACTGTTGACAGAACTGGCGCAGTTGTGGCATATTCCGGCGCAGCGGCGGCGTGCCGAACTACGCCGCGCCGCTCACGATGAACAACTCAACACCATAGCGCACGTGTGCGTGCATCAAACACTCTTGTGCCCTCTCGCTATGTGTATGCGCGAGTGTGTTTATGTGTGTGTACGTGTGTATGCGAGAGTGTGTGTGTGTGTTTATGTGGATGTGTGTGTGTGTGTTTGTGTGGATGTGTGTGTGTGTGTGTGTGTGTTTGTACGTGTGGGTGTGTTTATTTGTACGTGTTTGTGGGTGTGTTTGTTTGTACGTGTGCATGTGTATATATGTGTGTGTGTGCGTGTGTATGTGAGTGTGTGTGTGTGTATTTTTTATGTGTGCTTATTTGTTGTATGTATGTGTATATTTTTGTATATATATATATGTGTGTGTTAGTATGTCAGTGTTTGTGTGTGTATTTTTGTATATATATGTGTGTATTTTTGTATATATGTGTGTGTGTGTATGTATTTGTTCAGTGTTTGTGTGTGTGCATTTTTGTATATGTGTGTGTGTGTGTATACATTTCTATGCGCGTGTGTGTGTGTATTTTTCTATGTGTGTACGCTTATTTTTGTGTATGTGTGTTTGTATGTCAGTGTTTGTATGTGTATTTTTATATATATATGTGTGTGTGTGTATACATTTATATGTGTGTGTGTATATATTTTTCTATGTGTGTGTGCTTATTTGTTGTATGTATGTGTGAATTTGTATGTGTGTTTGTATATCAGTATGCACGGTGGTGACACTGGTGACGGGTGGCTAACGGCTGGCAGACACATTGTTCCTCCACTGTCACGCACGACAGGCGGCCGCCGATCCGACATTCAGTCTCAACACGTGCGACTGGCGGACGCTGTGTGTCGTCGGCACGCCCAGCTGGCATCTCGCCTGCTTCCTCCGCGTCTCACGCGCTCCTACTCGCCAGGTTTGTGTGTGTGTGTCAGTGTGTGTGTGTGTGTGTCAGTGTGTGCTAGTGTGTGTGTGTGTGTTTGTGTGTGTGTGTGTGTGACACAGTGTGCCAGTGTGTGTGTGTGTGTGTCAGTGTGTGTGTGTGTGTGTGTGTGTACGAATTTATGTGTGTGTGTGCTGGTTTGTGCGTGTATATTTGTATATGTTTGTGTATTTGTATGCATTTGTGTGTGTGTGTGTGTATGTAGGTGTGGATTTGTGTGTGTATCAGTTTGTGTGTGTTTGTGTGTATGTATTTGTATGCATCAGTGTGTGTATATGTATCAGTGTGTGTGTGTGTTTTTGTATGTATTTGTGTGTGTATATGTATCAGTGTGTGCCTGTGTATGTGTATCAGTATGTACGTGCGTGTGTGTGTGTGTGTGTTTGTGTGTGTGCGTGTGTGTGTGTGAATCAGTGTGGATGCCCTATTGTCTCCCATAAATATAGAACAACAACTTATTGAATACAACAACTTTATTGTTTTTGAGCTTGTATATCAATTAATTTAAACCAAAATTTCCGAAATTATCGCGTTGATATCATAGAGACGTTCCTAGTAAATATTTCCTAATAATTAAATATGTGTTAATCTATGATAAAAATAAACTACTGAATATTGTCATTTCAAGTGATCTCATATGAGATGAATGCTTTATTCTGGATATATCAGCGTTAAAACATCATGTAATGTTTCACGTGCTAAACGTGTGACAGATACCGGGGGTCGAACGGCTCCTGGCATTCCCTCGTGCGTCACTGAGGTGTTGAGCGACAATATCACGGCCACATCACGTCCTGACGATCGTCTGCCAGTCGCGCCTCACGTCTCGCCTGACGTGAACGGTCCATCAAGTGTTCGGCGGCGAGAAACACAACAGACTGCTCAGCTCAACGATCTGCCGGCCTCAAAGGTATATCGTGGTGTAGTGCTGGCACATCCGCCTCACAAGCGGGACAGGTCCGTGGTTCGAAACCCGGCGGAGCAGGATTTTTCTATGGGTGGATTCTATAATCCAACAGCCCCTGTCCACCCAGCAGTAAATGATGGTACCAGATATCAGTCATGTGTTGTGTCATGTATTATGTGGAGGTGGCCCTCTCTAATACGTATTCCGTCCTTGTGGCGTCATAGCGTGGAGAGGGTTGGTTCTGCGGTGGCAGCGAGCTGCACGGGACACACCTGTGTGTGTTCATAAGCTTCGGCTTCTTCCCGTGTAGCAGCTGTCACTTGAGACTGTTAGCCTTTTACCATCACAGTCAGTGTGTGTACATCGACAAGTTACAAGCAGGCATATGAGTCAGTTTGCAAGCGAAATATTGCCAACTTGTATTCTGTAATAAACCTCAATGAGTGAACCTAGCTGGAGGAAACTCCAGGCTAATATATTGAGTTGAATCCATAGACATATTAAATTGAAACTAAGTCATTTTGTTAGTTTAACATTATGCAAATGAACAATTTGCTGAATTACGACTTTTGTGATGTATGTGAGTGTACGATGTCTGTGTCTTGTGCTAGGTGATGTGTGCGGAAAAGATCGTTAGCAAGCAGAGACAAACATCGGGCGAGTCACGTGCCTCGTGTATAGAGCCGCCACGTGTTTCGTGTATTGTGACAAGCGTCACTTCATGCTGTACTCAGTCTACTGCCGTATTTGCATCGTCAGTCAGGATTGTATCAGCCGGCGGCGGCGGCGGCGGTGGCGTAGCTAACTGCGTGTCATCGCATCAAAACCACGGCGGACTCCTACAGCAAAAGGTCGGCTCTAGCACTAGCTCACATTACTCATGACTTGCCTCCAATTATCATTATTATTTATTACAGGAAAATTCAGTAGTATGGGGGAAGAGTGCAAGAAAGCGCTATTAACACCCTGCGGTGCTCCCTCATGTACTGGAAAAGCCCAAAAAGTTGCAGATAGTTTGAGAAAAACGAGCTTAGTTAGTATTTGTGGTCACACATGCACAATCCAAGCGA
This sequence comes from Sacculina carcini, assembly GCA_916048095.2. Lineage (NCBI taxonomy): Eukaryota > Metazoa > Arthropoda > Thecostraca > Sacculinidae > Sacculina > Sacculina carcini. The sequence goes on from OU696585.1 coordinate 2,046,809, forward strand.
CATCCAAAAACTCAACCAGAAAACAATATAGCAGGGAAACCACACAATGGCACAAGTTTAATCATTCACAAAGGATTTAACACACACACACACACATACACACCAGCGAGCTACATATAATGCGCAAAACGTCAGATAACATACATAAAACACATACACTATCCACACCACACACATTACAAAAAGTGCTATAGAAAAAACGTACGCACAATTTGCTCATTGTATTTCCGTAGCTACACTTTGTTCAGAAGTGACCGTGTATCATTTGGCGCTTGGTCTATCTGTTTTGCTCGGTCATTTTCGCTGCTGTATTATTGCCTCTTGTGAGGTAACAATAAACCAGTCAAATCCCGGCGGAGGAGAATTTCTTGGGGCGAATTCTATAATCCAACAGTCCCTGTCCACCCTGCAGTAAATGATGGTACCAGATATCAGTCATGTGTTGTGTCATGTATTCTGGGGATGCATACGCCTTCTCTAATACGTCTTCCGTTCTTGTGGCGTCATAGCGTGGAGAGGGTCGGTTCTGCGGTGGCAGCGAGCTGCACGGGACACACCTGTGTGTGTTCATAAGCTTCGACTTCTTCCCGTGTAGCAGCTGTCACTTGAGGTTTTCAACCTTTAACCTTATTCAATGTGGTAGTGTTTTAACACGGTGTGTGTGTGTGTGTGTGTGGTCGTTAATGTGTAGGTTGTGTTTGTGTCGGCGGCCGGCACGTCCTCACCTACTCTCTCTGTCGCCTCCTCCTCCTCTTTATCAGCGGCGAAAACAACACGCACCGACAACGTACTGGCGAGCCGCGCTGCTAAGCGTGCTAGGTGTGTGACGTCATCAGTGACATCATCGCTGGCGCCGGGTGGCAGCATTGCGAGCTCAGTCGAACCCGCCGTTCAACCAGTCGGTACGTTGCTTATGTGTCTCCACACACGCACACACACACATACAACTTGCTTCCTCGTAACGCAGTGACAGTGTAGTTGTATGAACAGGCATTTCGCTGTTCTGCGCCAGACGTAGTTTAGTTTAGTTTAGTGTTTGTCTGTGTGTGTTTTTTGTCTGTGTTTGGTTGTGTGAGCGCTGTGCAGACTTTCGGAGAGAAAACGTGATATAAATGACTTAATCTAATGTGTAGCATGTCTCTCTCTCGGCGAAAAAAATGGACTGGGAAAAAATTATTGATATATGCTGGTGCGTGTGTGTTTGTGTATGTGTACGTGTGTTTGTGTATGTGTATGTGTGTGAGCGCTCTTGAGACCTTCGGAGAAAAGCGCGATACAAATGTCTTAATGTAATGTGTGTCTGTGTGTGTGTCTGTATATATTTGTGTGTCTGTATATATTTGTGTGTCTGTATATATTTGTGTGTCTGTATATATTTGTGTGTCTGTATATATTTGTGTGTCTGTATATATTTGTGTATATGTATGTGTGTGTTTGTGTGTGTGTGTGTCTCTATATATTTGTGTGTCTGTATATATTTGTGTGTCTGTATATATTTGTGTGTCTGTATATATTTGTGTGTCTGTATATATTTGTGTGGTTGTATATATTTGTGTGTCTGTATATATTTGTGTGTCTGTATATATTTGTGTGTCTGTATATATTTGTGTGTCTGTATACATTTGTGTGGTTGTATATATTTGTGTGGTTGTATATATTTGTGCGTCTGTATATATTTGTGTGTCTGTATATATTTGTGTGTCTGTATATATTTGTGTGTCTGTATATATTTGTGTGTCTGTATATATTTGTGTGTCTGTATATATTTGTGTGGTTGTATATATTTGTGTGTCTGTATATATTTGTGTGTCTGTATATATTTGTGTGTCTGTATATATTTGTGTGTCTGTATATATTTGTGCGTCTGTATATATTTGTGTGTCTGTATATATTTGTGTGTCTGTATATATTTGTGTGTCTGTATATATTTGTGTGTCTGTATATATTTGTGTGTCTGTATATATTTGTGTGGTTGTATATATTTGTGTGGTTGTATATATTTGTGTGTCTGTATATATTTGTGTGTCTGTATGTGTGTGTTTGTGTGTGTGTGTGTCTCTATATATTTGTGTGTCTGTATATATTTGTGTGTCTGTATATATTTGTGTATATGTATGTGTGTGTTTGTGTGTGTGTCTGTATATGTATGTGTGTGTGTGTGTTTGTGTTTGGTCAGGGACTGGCAGGGTGACAGTGCGTCCTGTCACGGCCTCGGCTGTTGCTGCCTGTTCTGTGAGACGGCCGGCGGGCAGCGCCATTGTTCGTCACTGGTCGCGAACACATGACAGTACAGTGCCGACTTCGGCGACTCCGTCGGTGATTGTGGTGCAACGACCTCCTCCGCGCCTTCCGCCGCCGTCCACCACCAACACCGTGACCACAGTGCGACCTCGTGCACTGGTCGGGTCAGAGCGTCGACCTGGTTCTGTTCGAGGGCCGTTCTTATCGCGGCCGCTGGCCAACTCCACTCCCGGCTCGGCCGTCGGCGCCGCGCTAAACTCAGTGAGTGCCGTTATGTGCAGGAAGTCTGGACAACCTATTATTTTTATTTTTATTATAAATATACTCTGCTTTTGTTTGTTTTTGTTTGTGTGTGTGTGTGTTGTCCTACGATTGTAGGTTTTCCATGTTTTTTCTGTATGTTTATATCTATATTATCTCGTTGATGTATTAATTGCAGGCAAATCCAGTAGCATGGGGGAAGAGTGCAAGTGCACTATTACCACCCTGCGGTGGCTCCATGTGTACTGGAAGCGCCCAAAAAGATGTACAGAGAGAATTTAAGAACTACTATTGTGGAGGAAAAGGAGAGATTTGATTGCGTTGAACAAATACTTGAAAGACATTGTGAGAACGGTTAGGAAGGGGTGGATTTTTTCACACAGTCATGATTGTGCGGGAAAGGACTCCAAGTTTAAAAGAACAAGATTTAGGAGAGAAATAGGAAATAATAATTTCCTATACATACTGGACCAGGGGCCGGGAACTTTTTCACCGAGGGCCGGATAACTGGAAAATAACACGAGCGCGGGCTGCATAATAATGATTTTCAAAACTTACATGCCAGAACCAAAACTTTGGAAATTAAGGCAAACAAAACTGAGCTTGACATTTCATATTAATCCTGGGTGAGCTTCGAGCTTCATGAACATTTTTACTTTCTTTAAATTATATTAGAAACTGCGTCGATACATTTTATCAAGCAAACTCTCAAATGCCGTCGATGGGCGGGACGAATCGACATCACGGCCCGCAGTTTACCGACAACCACATGTGTGTGTACGTGTATATATATATGTAATGTAATGTAATAGTGTTTATTGCACGCCACAAATGGCTTTTCAGTACAATATCCACACACACACACACATGTTCCTAAACAATCAATTGACACGCGAGACAACAGAACAACAATCTTCATAAAGGAACGATGTGTGTGTGTTTGTGTGTGTGTATGTGTGTGTGTTTAGCGGGGTGGTGTGGTGCGTCGTCCAGGGGCGCTGTCAGATAACATATTAACTCGCTCCACACAACAGCACGCCGTCACCGCTATTGCACTCTCCAACACTGGCAAAAGTGGGTCCTATCTCTCTCTCTCTTTCTCTCTTTCTCTCTCTCTCTCATTATAATTTCAGTGTATTAAACATTTGTTGTTGTGCTCTTTACATAATGATTCTAAAGCGCCAGTGCGCACACACACTCACACACACACACACACATACATAAACACACATACAAACACACTGACACACACACACACACATACAGATACAATATGTATACAATACAATATACAATACATACATAAACAATACAATACACACACACACACACACACACATACAATACAAGAAGTTCGCTCAATAGCAATATCACGTATTTTGTTTCGCATAAATAATATTAAATTAGACTGATATATGAACAATTTAAAAAAGTGTGTGTTTGTGTATGAATGTATTTGTGAATGTGTGTGTGTGTGTGTGTGTGTGTGTGTTAATGTGTTTGTGTGTGGCATTGTGTTTGTCAGTCTGTTTATGTGCATCAGTGTGTTTGTATGTGTGTGTGTATGTGTATGTTAATGTTGGTATAGCCAGGTAGAATTTTCTTACGCACGCACATACGTGATTGAACAAGTTGCAATAACAACTTGCAATAATAAATCGTTGAATTAGTGTGAAACAACAATACAAGTCCATCCAATGTGCATACGTGAAAATATTTGTATGTGTGTATGCGAGGGCGTATATTCTGGGAGTATGGGGGTTATATAGACCTCCGACAAATTGGCTGGGGGTATGAATATGCAATTATACCCCTCGATAATTATGCTGAGTTCAATGCGTTGTGTATTTTGTCATCAAAATCAGCATTGTAAAAGTAACAATACACGACAAATGTGTGTGTGTGTATGCATTTGTATGCGATGTACTTTTCATTGAGGTATGTGTGTGTTGTAATTGATTAGGCCGAAAATAGTTGATGGTCTCATGTAATTGACCAACTGAGTCAACTTTGAACACTAATGCATGATGGCTGTCATCCCCCCGAGCCTCGACACAAATCTACACGCCCTTGTGTAGATTTGTATTTATTGTCATACACAAACAATTAATTCAATGATAACAAAAGGAGATAAATAAATCAAATGTCCATCGAGCATGGGCTCCTTAATGGACATGAGAAATATTACAATCAGAACATCATTTCGCTAAACAACAAGAACATCGCAAAACTAGAAGAACATCGCAGAACAACAAGAAAACCGCAAAATAGCAGCCACAACATCTCAAAAACAACAAGGACTATGTGTGTGTGTGTGTGTGTGTTTGTGTGTATGTTTACGACATGAGCAGAGGTGGATGTATTGAGAGAGGCGATGCTCAGTTCGCTAGGCATGGCGGGCGGAGGTGCTAGCTGCACTGAAGCTCGTTCTGGCACCGCCTCTGCCATCACCTGCATCACCACGTCCGCCCCTGTCTCAGCCGCTCACTGTCTGCGTCACAATATGACGTCATACCCGGCGATGTCATCCACCAGCGTCAACAATCATCAGGCACAGGTGGCCAATCTCTGGTGTCAACTGAACATACACACACACACACACACACACACACACACACATTTCTATCCACTTATACACTTCTACGGAAGAACGCGAACTTATAAATTGCAAAACTAAAATCCACTTGTAATCACAGGTGTATTTGCTCCGTGTCTGTGTCTGTGTGTGTGTATGTTAGTGTGTGTGTGTCAGCGTGCCTGTATGTGTCTGTGTGTGTGTGTGTCAGTGTGTGCTATGTACCGAAAGTGCCCAAATGATGTAGAGAGAGAGAGAGAGTTCGAAAATATAGATTCTAGTCATGAAGATGGAAGAATCAGTAACAAATATATATACGATGATTCTTGAATGAAATTATCCTAATATAGTAATTCTTACCTGTTTGTATGTGTGTGTTCAGTGTACGGACGTTGAGACGGGCTGTGTGACGTCATCACGCGTTGTCGATGACGTCACGACTACGTCACGATCCTGTTTGGTTGTTTCTGCTTGCCATAACAACAATGAAAGAGGCAGTGTAGATAAACACCCCCTGTGACCCCCCCTCCCCTCTCACTGGGGTCAATCCTCGCTATATATGTCCCCCCTGCCCCCCCACTCATCCCCGTCACTCAACTGGTGGATGATATGACTGTGCGTGTTGTCAATCGTGCTATTTATTTGTTGCCCTGTTGTGTTTTGCTGGTAATATATCCAATACACTGGTGTCCAGTGTATTCAATTCAATTGTATTGTAGATTATTTTAATTAATTCTTGAATTGATGCAGCATTATTTTAATTAATTCTTGAATTGATGCAGCATTATTTTAATTAATTTTAAAAAACAAGCATTATTATTAAAATAGCATTATTAATTAGCATTTAATTAATTTAAAAAATCATTATTTTGAAATAGCATTGTTCAAAAAATGCTTTGGCTTCTGTCGACTCCTTGTCACTATTTATGTTATGTAAATAATGACAGAATTGAAATCAATGAAATGAAATTCACATATAAGCATACGCTTTTCGTGTGCATCAAGAGAAATATATAAAGAAATCCGCAAACAAAATCAAATAACACTGAAATAACAATATACAATTTGAAGGAAATATGAATTCAACACATTGACATGGTTATCGGGTATTTGTGACGGAAATTCAGTGAAAATCCATTCGCTCGCCGAAAATGGTTGGGTTCACTCGGATGTTTAATACGTGATCAATCGTGTAGAATGCTGCATCAATTCAAGAATTAATGAAAATAATTTGGCTAAAGAATATTGTTGGTTTTAAATGATCGGTTTATTTCTGATTAATTAATTTCTAATAATCTCAAATTAAAAATTATTTCAATGCATATATTGAAAATATTATTTATCAGAAAATGGTTCAACAATAAGAGAAATATTATAGGGTTTGCTGGCATAGGAAGGATAAAGAACCGAAACTGATATAAATACTGAAAAAATCTGAATTCCTGGTATGATCCACTCGTATACCCCGAATACAAATATCTGATTAATTCTAGATATATTATTTATCAGAAGTGTAAAAAGTATTACACTGTGAGAAACAAATATTTCAGCGTAACCTATAGAAAAAGAACAATTCGTTTTGTAAACATATACATATTTAATATACGTGAGACATTTAGAGAAAAACAAAAGTTCTTGCCAATATCGAGGCAATATTAACTTGAAACATTTGCTAGCTTATTGTAACAGATGCAGAATTATGTGCGGGACATCAAAAATGAATTTTTATCTGGCAGACAATTTCTAACATAAAACAAAATCAATCACTGGCCTGTTTATTGAATGAATCAGCACAGATTACATTGATGGATTAGTCTCTGATACATCCATGCTGTTTGACATGGGCGTATATTCTGGGGGTATGGGGGTTATATATTCGTCCGATAAATTAACTGGGCAGTATTTATATACAATTATAACCCCGATAATTATGCTGAGTTCAGTTCATTGTGCATATTGTCATCAAAATCAGCATTTTAAAAAGTAACAATACACGACAAATGTGTGTTGTTATGCATTTGCATGCGATATACTTTTCATTGAGGTTTGTGTTGTAATTGATTAGGCATAAAATGGTTGAGGGCTCCATACAATTGACCAACTGAGTCAACTTTGAACACGAATACATGATGGCTGTCATCCCCCGAGTCTCGACATAAATCTACGCCCTTGCACTTGGCTTTGGTTGATTAGCATTTAGCTTTGTATAAACTGTTCTGCCTGTGTAAAGCGTCACAGTCACAGTTTCGAGATGAAGTTTGTTTGAGATACTCCACGTGAGATCGTGGCCATAGAAGCAGACGGATAGTGCTGGTCAGAGTAGTCTGTTGTGTTTTGAGCAGGCGGACACTTCCCTCGCTCATAAATGTCGACGATTTTCGCCGCCTTTCTCTGCTGCTCTTCGTCATGGATTTTTTTCATTTCGTCAACTGTTTGCCCTGCTGCCAATGCTGCTGAAATTAATGTGTCTTCACAAGTGGAAGACACGCCTGTACGAGCGGATATGCTTGTGGACCGGGCAAAATCACGACCACTGAGCTCTGTTGATACATCATCACCGTTTCAATCACCTCTACTGGAACGTATTTGCGATGTGTCCGATTATTTGGCCGACTGGATCATCGAGAACGAAGCACCGGCTGTGTCTGGCGTGGCCGAAATCATCACTGGCAACAGCACTGCTTCTGGAGTCGTTCATCGTGGCGCAATGGAAAAACTGAAGCGGGCATTGGATGCAGGCGATTACATTGAGCTGGTCACCACAGTGCTGTTCAACAGAACCCGGGCGAGCTACATCGCTCTTCTAGTACTCCTTCTGTCCGCTCTGCTAATGATTATGTTTGTCGTTCGTCTGGCGTTCAGCTATTGTCGAAGACACAGCCGCAAGTCCGGCAAAAGCGAAGACATCTACAAGGAATTTCGGCTCGACAGACAAGCACCCACGACACGCTGTGTCAGCTTCATGTTAGTCGTGTTGATCATGTTGCTGCTGTTTCCAATCATTCTCACAATTGCCATAGATTTCGACGTTCGCGACGGCTTTCCCAACTATGTTGGGCATCTTGCACGCACTCTGGACAATTTAGACTCTTCGTCCAAACACTCCGAGACCATGAGTCGACAGTCCGCCGAGCGCGACTTGAATCGACTGGCGAAAACTGTGCTGCATCTTCTCGACCAATACGACCAGGCAACGAGCCAACTGGTTTCCAACACCACTGAACAGTGGTTGGGTGACGGCTCATCGTTACCGAGTGCCTACAAACAACTGCAAAAGGCTGCAATAGACGCAGAGATGCTGGCATACACGACACAAGACATACTAATAACAGCCGTTCAGTTGAGAAGGATATGTCTGTCTTGCATTCGAGCTATCAACGAATTATATCCCAATTGTTCCGATCGTACCTGCAATGCCGTTTCGCTTGAGCTGACTAACTCGGTGCAAACTATCGAAGGTTATGAAGATAGCGTATTGGCTCTTGAAGAGCACAGTAGACACGTGATAACATTAATCCATAAACTGGCTCAAAACATGAGCCGAATCACCGTTGCACTGCAAAGATTCAACTCAGCTGTTGATGCAGAAAAAACAATCATAAGACGCCAATTTGACGAGAGGATATCGACAATGACAATTCGCTTGAAATCCAGGTACATTGGTGCAATAAATAACACCCACCTGCTGAATGTCGGCACGCTACGTGCCAAAGCTGATACTCTGAACGCTGACTTTGGAAAGCACATACGACGTAGCTGCATTGTCCGAGTATGTTTCACGATGACAATGGCCGCTTGCGTTCTGTTGCTGGCCTGCGGTGTATCGCTTGAGGCCACCAATCACTGCAGTGAAGGCTGCCTTAACGTCAGATCTTGCCAACAGCATGTTGCGGCCAATTGTTTGTCAACGGGAGTTGCAGTGTTCCTGGGATGCGGCAGTGTCTTCCTGTTGGTGTCACTGGCTGCTTTCAGCGCGGGATTAATCGGGCGCTTCTATTTGTGTACCCCAGACGAAGCTGGCTATCATCGCTCAATTGAGGTGCTACGACCGCTAAGTCCCGTGCCCGCGATGTCGTCGACTGATAACGCAAATTTTACCTTGGATTATGTTTTAAGTCATTGCCAATCGAACTCAATGCTACCACGTTCTTCTATCGAGAAGATCACAGAATCAGTTTCGCATATTTTGCGTCAACAACTCAACGCTGATTTTGTATGGTTGAACAAAAATGTACCACATTTATCGCAACCATTTCTCGCTGTTGAGGACAGACAAATTTTGACGAAATTCCTTGGTCTGTACCAACAGGGAGTAGTGTTTGCGAAAAGATCTAATCAATATTTTTGGCAGCACATTGGTGGGATGAATATGACGTCAATTATTTCGAGATTGAAAAACAAAATCCAAACAAATTCAACTGCATCTCACGCGACCCTGTCAAAATTGACCGACGCTCTTTTGTCTGGAGATGAACATACGTCCTGGCTGAGGTACAAGAACAGGGATCTCCATCAATTCACCGATGTCGTACTTGTTCCGGCCCAAAACTCCACCGGCGGCATCATCCACACGATTGCCTCTGTTTTGCGGCGGTTCAATCCCTCGCTGGACCAGGACAGCGTCCAATTCCACTTGGAGCTGATTGGTCGACATTGGCGCGACCGCATCCTGCTTGCCATCAACAACAGCGTCACGTCCACTGTCGACCGATTGTCAGACGTCTCTCAGCAGTGTACAATGCTCTCCTCGGCGCTCAATTCGACCACCACTTCTCTGTGCCACTCAGTGGTCTCTCCGCTCAACGCCATGTGGCTGACTTCGGCCGTTCTATTCTTGCTGCTTATCCCTACCGTTGTCATGGCGCAGCTTCTGGTGGCGCTGCTGCGGAGGCGTGTGGTGGCGCCACCACTGGAGACCACGGACGAGTCGCTTCCTCTGCCGCCACCTCCTTCGCCGCCGCACTGGTCCATTTTCTGCGATCACAGAGACGAGATGAGAGAGGTGTCTTGCTCATGTGACAACTCACCCGTAGACCGCCAACGCTGCGCAAGAATTCTGCAATCGGAACATACGCGCAACAGTTGTGGAAACACTGCTGGCGAATGGGCTTCGACGTCGCTGGGTTTGACGTCAACAACATTTTGACATCGCTGGCTTTGACGTCAACACTTCGGACTTTTCGGCTAATCACAATAGTATGACCACGTTTACGGCAAGCCTCTGATCTGGAAAACGACTCATGAAAACTTTCACGTTCTACAGAACTGGCAGTTCAGCGTTTGTCGCTTGTCGCAGTCTGCATATGTGATAACTACACTTGCTGACACGTTTACTGATTCGATGAGGATTTGATCTTGATTAGTGTTGCTTGTGCAATTCTTGTGCGGCTATGTGAAGGAAAATACACAGGTATTTTTATTCGCGGATATGTTGCGTTGTGTGTTAGTATCTGACATCAAAACCTTATAGCGATTGACATGGGCGTAGATTTGTGTCGAGGCTCGGGGGGAAGACATCCATCATGCATAAGTGTTCAAAGTTCGGCTAATTGCGTGATACCCTCAACTATTTTCAGCCTATTCAATTACAACACACCTACCTCAATGAAAAGTGTATTGCGTAATATAATTATTCACATATTTATAATTTCTTGCATTTTTGGTCTATTGTCATTTGCCTTCTATGCTGATTTTGATGATAATATACCCAATGAACTGAACTCAGCAGAATTATCGGGGGGTATAATTGTATATTCACACCCTCCAGCCAATTTGTCGGGGGTATGTATACCCTCCATACCCCCAGGATTTACTCCCATGGCGATTGACGATTTTCATCAAACAATTGGGTACTTTTTGGCTACGATACAGCGCTACAACAATCTAAAAAATAGATTAAAATGTGACTATATTCCAACGAAATATTACCATATTTCTGAATGCAAACAGATATTTCACCACAGCTATATTCAATTAAACAACTGTGTGGAATGAGGTGACTCTTTAGCTCGGTTTCTGAGTTGAATATTCGCTTTCAAGTGAGAACATTGTGTCAGTGTCAAAATAGCAACATGATATGGTCAAGCATCGGTGCCACTTTTGAACGGGGTGTTGCCATAGTGCGTTTTTGGGCAGAAAATATTGAGGCAATAATGGGCTTAACGAAGTAAAAGCTTAGCAAAATGTTCTCTAACTTGAGTAATTATTGTTTCCGTTTCAATCGGACGTGCTTTATATATTCAAGTCTTACACCAACATTGTTCATGGTACAGTGTTGTTTATGCAAAGTACTTTTTGTTAAGGAAAATTATATATACAATAAACTATTATTATTATAAAATATATGGCAAGTTTACTATTACTATTGAGTATTCCATCTGTAAAAATATAATTTATGCTTGAATTCAATTTGCTTTATTTTGAAAAACAAAAAATTAATATAATTGACGTGTTAGCGTTGAACTATAAAATATTTGGTACAATCTAATGACAATACACACACAGTTCTGGCGTACTTATTTCAAAAGTTTGTTGACGTGTTGTTGAGCATGATTATCATTTGTTTTCTTCAAAAAGTTATTTGCTTTCAATTTACCCTGATTTTTCGTCGAGGTCTTGCAGTCCTTATTATCTATAATATTACCAATTTTGTCGGAGAACTCGCTTGTTGTGACATATTCTAGGATATACGTCTCAATATGGTCTTATTTTATATTTATTCTTTTTTGATGTATTAGTGGAGATATATGGTTATACAACTTTCATGAGTCTAAAAAGTGCCCAATTTTCTTGCTTTTCGGGCTCCTTAGTCCCGCAGATTTCGGCTTCTGGTGAATATTTTGGATTTAGGGTTTGCTGAGGTCTGGATTCAGACCATTTTCTGCTTGACTGTATTCGGTTTATACTTTAGGTTGCCACTGTCTCGGCTTAGTGGCACTGTTTTGTCATTCAGCTAACAAGTGACTGAATGTTTTGTAGGGACGTTGAGCCAACATCTAGTCAGAGACAGATATAGGGACTGCCATGAGTGTGCGCGAGCGCAGTCGTCAGCGAGTGTCGGCTGGCGCCGGCTCGTCTTCCTCCGATGAAGCCGCAGTTTTGACCACCGACTGTGAAGATACATCGTTCGCCGCGGATCACAGTCACCTCGTTGGCGCCGATGGTGTCGGCTTGAAGGGAGACTATGGCAACGTGGCTCTGCTGTTACTGCTCTACATGCTGCAGGCGAGTGTGTGTCTGCTCTGTGTGCTTGTGCATATCTGAATATATGTGTGTATGAACATTTATGCGCGTGTGTGTGACGTTGGTCACCTTTTGTTCCTCATCCTTTGCTGCTACGTCGTCGTAATTGGTATTGGTATGTGTGTATGGGATGGCAGGGAGTTCCGCTGGGACTGGGGGCCGCTGTGCCTTTGTTATTGCAGAACCGCGGCGCCAGCTACAGCGAACAGGCCGGCTTCAGCTTGGCCTATTGGCCGTTCAGTCTCAAGCTGTTGTGGGCACCGATAGTTGACGCGCTCTACATCCGCCGCTGCGGCCGTCGCAAAACCTGGCTTGTGCCTGTGCAGTACGCTATCGGAGTGTTTCTTTTAGTGCTAGCCGGTCATTCGGACTGGCTATTGGGCAATAGCGATGCCAGCGGAGTGGATGGCGTAAACTCTGCGACCACAACTCCTACCGCTCTTGATAATTCGTCTCTGCCGTCGTTGGCGCCCAATTCAACTCATGAGACCCAGTCGCAGTCTCAACAGGACAGGCCCAACGTGCCGCTGTTGACGGTCGTGTTTTTTGCGCTCAACTTTCTGGCGGCCACACAGGACATTGCCGTGGACGGCTGGGCGTTGACAATTCTGCACCGGCGCAACGTCGGTCACGCTAGCACGTGCAACAGTGTGGGACAGAGTGGCGGGTATTTTCTGGGTTTTGTTGTGTTTGTGGCACTGGAGTCGGCCGATTTTTGCAACAATTATCTGCGAAGTCATCCCCAACCCACTGGTCTTGTGACCTTCTCAGGTGTGTGTGTGTGTGTGTGTATTTATATGTATCTATGTGTGTGTGTGTGTGTGTGTATGTTGTGATTGTCCACTAGGCCACATACAGTAATGGCTCTGCACACAGAACATATTAAAACTGTGAGCTGTTACATTATTTACCATAGGATGTTCAAGTGTACACATTTACACAAATTGAAATGCGCTATTTGAGCGTATTCTCTTTCTAGCGCTTCGGAATTAGCTACTACCTGACTGAATAATCTTTTAATTAACGTATTGTCTGGGGCGCCGCTTAAACACCAACAATCATCATTAAATTTGCATTGATGAGTGTATTTTGGTGTGTTTATATACCGTATATTTCGGCGTATAAGACGACCCTTAAAGTAAAAAGATCACCCTTAAAAATTGTGGGTCGTCTTATACAACCGATATAAAAGTCAGACCTTGAATTCTGCGTACAGAATTTCTCATTTTACATAAAAAAATCAGTATCATTTTGGTTGTAAATAAAAATGGTTGATTACAAACACCTTTATTTCTCAATAAGAGTAGGTATTACAGTACAACATCATCAATATCAAAAATCAAACCTGCTCCATATGTATATATAAAATCCATCAAATTCATCTCCATCATCACTGTCTGTTTCGAAAAGTTGTTCGAATAAATCACGAGATTCATCACAGATGCCATCATCGTAGCGATTCCATTCTGGTTCTGGCAAGTCGACTTCAGCTTCATCTTCGCTTTCATACAATAAATCATCCTCACTACCATCCATGGCATTAGATATTCCACATTTTTTAAGCCAGCCAAACATGTTTTCGTCATTTAGCAGTCGTCTTATACAACCGATATATGATAAATGCATAAAAATTTCCTCTAATTTTGTACCTCGTCTTATCTGACGGTCGCCTTATACGCCGAAATATACGGTATGTGTGTGTTTGTGTGTTTGTGGATGAAGGCTACATGATATTCTGGGCGGTGATGTTCATGATCACAACCACACTGGTGATGTTGTTCAAGCGCGAGACGTGCAGGTCCACGGAGCAACACAAGTCACACACCACAAGCTCTGCCGTCAACACAGAGTCCAGTGATACGGCCGGAATTCGACAGACATATCGACAATTGTGGTGCATCACCCGACTGCCTCCAGTGCGCTCTCTCATTGCTGTTATCCTTACAGCCAAGGTGCGACAGCGTTAATCTCTATGAAAGAAAGAAAGAAAGAAAGAAATGTGTATTTTGCTCAGACTCAATAAGAGTATGGACCACAGCTCCGCATCAAATAACAGCGGTGTAAAAACAACAACAACAAAGCACAACATCAAAACAACAAACAATTCAATGTGACATTATATATGAATCCAAATATGCAAATTCCCAATCATAATGCAACAAATCACGTATATATCTTGAATGCTTGTTTAAGAAATCTAGCCAGATTACGCTGCTCTTGTACATTCTTTGTTTGCATCAAGTTAATAAAACCATATGTATTTGCACAATTATAAAACTTCCGTGAGATATATATTTGTCTGAGGTATTCTATTTGCTTATTTGTACACACAAATAGTAAATGGTACTCATCCCCCAACTTATTTGTGTCACATATTTCGCATAAACGTTCGGCTCTGGGTATACGCTTGTATTTTCCCTCGTTAATTGGCAAATGGTTGTTGCAGCTGCGGATTCTACATATGTGTGTGTGTGTTTGTCACTGGCGGAGACAGGGGGGCTCAGGGGGCTGAATCCCCCCCTAAATGTTTGCATCAACTCCTCATAACCATGAGAGTCACTAAAAGAGGTCAAGGAAAAATATATTTCAGTATAATTTGTTTATACACAAGCATTATCGCAAAGACGTTGCATAGTGGTAAATGTACATGACTGATCGTCCCAAGATTCAGCCTCCACCCAATAATAATTCAGCGCCTCCCAAAATTGCATCCTAGATCCGCCACTGGTGTGTGTGTACGCTATTTTTACCTGATGTGACTTTGTCCGTTCTTGATTGTGTTCTTTGTTTTGTAGATTTTTCTCCAAGGCGAATAGGAGAGTATTTCTTAGATAAAACGTGCGGTCTATTTTTCTGTGACTTCGCGCTTTATTGCCATGGATATTTTGTTTAATATTCTCGGTCTTGCTTGTCTGTTTGCTTTGTTCGGTGCAGTTGCGAGTGTTCTGACATTTATCGGCAGCTGTTAAGGGCAGTGTCTGTTTGTGTGTGTATGTCTATATCATAGCCAGCTTTACAGATAACAATGCTAACACCCATGCTATTGCTGATATGGAATATTCGTAGTGACCTGCGCAAACACAATGCTTGTTTATTTCTTGTCTACTCAGTCGTGTGCCTGTGTATCTGGTTATTTAACAGGTCGGGCGGCGAATTCTTCCGCTTCTGTCCTGTCTTGCGCGTTTCCGTTTCCTTGTAATTCCAGACATTGCCACTGACTCCATGTTAGTCCCTGTGGTCAGGGGATAAGAATACTGCCGCCGTACCCGCTGCGTGTCGTAAGAGGCGACTAAAAGCGGACCCTCTGCTTCTTCTATTCGATATACTACTGTCAGGACCGGTGGGGGCGCGATAATTTAGCAGAGTTGGTGCCCCCACTGTAACGACAGCTGTCTTCTGTCCTATCCTTCTCCCCGAACTAAAAGTTAGGTTCCAAGAAATCCAGGTAGAAAGGTGGGCATTTTTCTCTCCAGTTCACTCCTCCCTCCATACACACGCACACACACACACACGCACGTATTTGTTCTTCGGGGAGGAAGACAATGCCTGAAATGCATGTCGCTCAACGTTTTTCCTTATTTCTGCTTCGTGTACTCGCTTCTCACTTGCTGTCTTCGACTGCAACCGAAATTGACTTATAAACAATCACGGACGCCGCGATAATGAAAGTATATATATAAATATATATATGTGTGAGTGTGTATAAGTGGCAACTATAATAAGTACATGAACTATCTTTAATGATTCTGACGGAAATTTAGCGTAGTATCTTTTCCGGATGATTGTATAATGTGTATGTCGCTGTCAACTGCATATATTGTTTTGTAAAATACTTCTGAAAAACCAAAATGCTGTAAGGCATTCCAATTATATATGATTTGATGTGTGTGTGTGTGTGTATGTGAGAAGGTGGGGTTTGCGGCCGCCGACGCTGTCACTGGACTGAAGCTGCTGGAAGCTGGCGTGCCCCGGCAACAGCTGGCTCTTCTTGCCGTGCCCATGACGCCGCTGCAGCTGCTACTGCCGCTCATCATAAGCCGCCACACGACCGGGCCGCGTCCCATGTCTCTGTTTCTAGCGGCAATGCCGTGGCGGTGAGTTTCCGCTGCCGGCAAGAAGCTAGCATGTCTGTTCATACAGGCTTTAAACATTAAATGTCTCAAGTGACAGCTGCTACACGGGAAGAGGCCGAAGCTTATGAACACACACAGGTGTGTCCCGTGAAGTTCGCTGCCACCGCAGAACCGACCCTCTCCATACTATGACACCACAAGGATGTAAGACGTATTAGAGATTCCCCAGAATGCATGACACAACACATGACTGATATCTGGTACCATCATTTACTGCTGGGTGGACAGGGGCTGTTGTATTATATAATTAGCCCAAAGAAATTATCCTTCGCCGGGATTCGAACCACGGACCTTCGGCTTGTGAGACGGGTGTGCTACCACTACACCACGGGCCTCCCGTTTCTACCGTACAAAAATGTATTACACAGAACGGTATGTATACAATAAATCGTCCAATCAGCTACACCACACATGCACATACACGAACGAACAACATATTTCTGCATTCACATAATTGGATGTTTCACGGAAACATTTACAATCGAAAACCTAGTAAAATCACAGTGTTAAAATTTCATGCAAGTTAGAAAAATAATTCAACCTAATTATTCCAGTTTTTCATAAATGTTTCATATTGTCAGAAAATATAATTTTTTCGAGATTAAAATAAGATTATTGTAGTTAGCAAAGGAAATATATAGGTTTTTGCAGCTCTTGTGCTGAAAAGCGATGAAGTGTTATATAACATCTCACACCATAACACCCCTTCGTCTATAATTTCCCCCGTTTGGCAGCGGCGAATTAGCGAGAAAAATCAACCACAAGAGTTTTAGTAATTAATAATAGGGAAACGCGAGTGTTAAAGGTTGAGATCCAGTGTATGTATTTATATTTATGTTTATGAACCAATATAAACTTATATATGCTTGTGTGTTGTGTGTAGGTTGTTGATGGGCGTTTTTATGGCCGTGTTTGTCTACTACACGCCGACATTTCGAGTAGCGGCGGCAGCTGGTAGCGACGCCAGCGCCATCTACCCGTCCTCCTACTACTGGCTACTGCTAGTTTTGCTGTGTCTACACCAGGTGGCGCTCTACTCGATGTTTGTCGCTGTGATGGCGTTTTTTGCGCGCATATCCGACCCGAGTGTGGGCGGAACGTACATGACCCTGTTGAACACGGTCGCCAATCTAGGCAAGTGGTGGTTGGCGGATTTTTATTTTGGCGAAGTCATAGCCCGTGGCTGTCACTAACCAATAGATGTGTGTGTGTGCGTTTTATGTGCGTGTGTGTGCCTATTCACCTGGAATATATCTACTTTGGGAAATGTAAAATAAATAATTGTTGTTCCAAATTATTATTGTTATTGAATCAAGACGCTATTGTTTATACATTAATTTTTGTGTGGATATGATCACAAATTCACACCTGGGAATAGATTGAAGATATAGAGAAGGATTAGAAGAGGGTATAGTGAAGGATTAGGAGAAGGTATATAGAAGGATTAGAAGAATTCGTTGACGTATAATTCGTAGAGGAGGATTCATAAACGAGTTGTGTTTGAGTTTTGTGTACGTTTGTGCTTTTATGTTGTGTGTGTGTGTGTGTGTGTGTGTTTGTGTGTGTGTATGTGTATGTGTGTATGTGTGTCAGGAGGTAATTGGCCCACGGTGGTGGTGCTTTGGCTCATGGACAGACTGACGTGGTCTCATTGCAGTAACAATACAAGTCTCTCATGTCACTCCAAGTCGCTCAAACAAGTGCGTTCTCATTTGTCTCCTCGTTTCTGCTTGACTCTTCAAGAATCTTTTAAAATCTTTTTGCGAAATTGGTTATCTTTATGATAACATTGATGCAAAAGTTGAATTTTCATTCTCAACCTTTAAAATGTATGAATTCTTATTTTTTAAACCTACTTTTTGAGAATTGTTATCACATGTTTTAATTTTAATTAATTCATCATTTTTATTTTTTATTTTTACAAAATTATGTATTTGTCTATCGAAATTGATGTTAGTTTGTTGTGTCTGTGTGTAGTCTTGTGAGGCGGGCGGAGGTTCATGTATTATTGACTTGGACGGTTATTATGTGGAGTCGGCATGCTGTTGTGTGCTGGGTATTTTATGGCTTTTTTTGGGGGGCCGACGGCGACTGCAACAACTTCAGCTGCTGGACGTATCGGCGTGGCGGTGTCGCTTGCCTCGTGACTAGCTAGTCATGACTACACCTTTTACAATTTGATTCGTCCCAACTGAAATCAGATCTGTCCCAACTGAAATCAAAATTGTCCCAACTGAAGTCAGATTTGTCCCAACTAGAACCACAATGTATGATATTGATTTTATATTTAATATCAAACATTATTACTATCAATACATTGTTTTTTATTTCACGTGACAAATTTTACACAGTGCAAATTCAGTTGGGACAAATCTGATTTCGGTTGGGAGAATTTTGATTTCAGACGGGACAAATCAAATTGTAAGAGGTATAGTTATCATGACTAACTGCTATTCACGCGCTGTACAGGCAGTTTCCACGCGATACGTCTGGTGTAGAATTTTCTCCCGATGTCTGCTGATAGAATAAATGCCACAGTATAAGTGTGTACAATTTTGAATACACAAGTAGAATGCATGTGAGGCTGTACGAAACACAAAAGAACAAAACCTAAGCGGTTTTATATCCAGCTATCTCCCGTGTGTCGATGTGTTATTTTTTATAAGTGTCTTATAAAAAGTGTCATATATAAAGTGGTCGGGTGTGTTTGTGTGCGTGTGTCTTTGTGTTTGCCTAGTTCTGGTGAGTTTTTGATCTGTTCTGGGGGCATCTTACATAAATTCCATAGTTTCTCCTGAACTTCAAACAGGCGAACCTATTTTTCTAACTTTCCACTGTGCTATTGCAGCGTTAGTTTAGACTGGAAAACCCGGGGGGATTCGATCCTGCGACCTTTGTGTTGCTAGGCCGACACACTACCACTATTCTGCTGGACTCTGTTGTTGGTTTAGTGGTCTTATTGTACTTCACACTAAATCTGGACTGCAGCTAGGGACAACATGTGGAATGTGTCTTTTTTTTGTTTTAGTCATAATACGAATATGCTCTGTTGTATGTGCCTGTCTGCCACTTGTTGAATTTAGAAAATATAACGTTTTTGTTTTTATCGTCAGTTTTGTTCATGATTTCTGAAACGTAGGTTGTTATACGGCGTAACAATTTATATTTATTTATTGAAACCAATTTTACATTGCACTATTTATCTATACAATGAATATATTTAATGTTTTTATAATCAATGATCAGTGTTGAATATTTTGTTCATTAATTTCGTATTCAATAAGTCATATTTAGTATGGAGCGATAACGGAATGCACACAAAATTATAAAAAATTAACAATTATAAGAGTTAATATTTCCAGTTATATCGACATATGGGCTTATGGATCATACTACCGTTTCGGCCAACGAACCATTTTGGCCAAACGCTCAGCGGACGAAAGACGATGCGATGAATGTCGACATTGGCCAAAATGGTACATGTTGTGAGTGCATCTGACAGTGGCGTATCTAGTGACTGAAAGTTAAGCGAGTGACCATCTTGGCCAATCTTTCCTCAGCTGTATGTAGTTCAGTGGTTTTCAAACTTTGATCGTCTGAACGTAACCAGAACGTAACCATCGCACAATGCACTGTAACATAATTGTAACGAGACTTAAATCAATTGAATTTCCCACTTTTGTTTGGGATTATTGACCTCCATCTCTATCAAAGTATATATTGGAATACATGTTTGATGTTATATTCACATACACTTTTGATTTCCACAACTTTTGATGTTTTATTTACATGTTTAAGTTTATTTTCATATAAAATGTCATAGCAAGATGTGCTTATATATGTGCTCTCCTGTTATAAGTGGAAAGGACGTAAAACTAAATATGGATTTTCCGATCAAAAACTGCAATTCGTCCTGCATTAAATCCAACTTAATTGAACCGAGTCATACGCACCATGAGTGGAAACACTTACACTACACTCAATATGCGCTGTATCAAAATATATTGTCAACAATTCATATGACAGTGACAAAAACAACTGGCACGTGATCCGCATGTTTCAATAATATACGATTTGCCAAGTTTCATTCAATATATGACCAAATCCCATCCTATAAACAATTTGCTAACATGTTTGTCATTCAATATTCACAATTAATAAAACAGGTGAGGCACGCGATAATTTTATTTTCAAAATAAAAATCAACAATGGTAATACAGTCATCAGTTCTGGGACATGGAAACAAATTACACATCTAAAAAAATCAAATACAAATCCTCATTGATACATAATACGTAGAGTTCACATATGATATTGATAACGGCTCATAGAGCGCGGAACTTCTATCTTCATGCTCGCATTATGCTTGAAATGGTTGACCGCATCAAATCCAGTATGATGGCTTGCACCACAGGCGGTAGATCTGTGCACACAAACTGATTTAGCTAGTTCATATGTATGTTCATAGTTCACACACACATGCCAACTAGCATGTGAGACTTTGGACGAATCATCTCTGTGTGTGTCCAGGACGTGGCACGAGGACTCACTCTCACAGCGTCCGATCAGTCAATACATGCACTGAATCCCTAGCACTATGCTACTTTAGTACATTCTGTTCAGAAGATGGGTTCAGAATGTATGAAATCCACCATTGACCATATCCACGATGGCTACAGGTCCCCCTTTCACTATGGAAAGTATTATCCGCTCAGAGGCGGGGGTATCATAGCTGCCACGCTATTCGCTGTGGCCTGCTTTTGATGGAAGAAATTGAAAAACACACATAATGAATGAAAAACTAGCACTTGAACAAAAACTAACATAACAACCAACATATACACACACGCAACAGCACATACACACACACACACAAGCACACATATACACACAAAACAGCACATACACACACACAAGCACACATATACACACACACACACACAAGCACACATATAAACACGCAATAGCACATACATACGCACGCACAAGCACACACACACAAGCACAGAAACAAGCACGTGTTTTACCATATGAGCACGCAAAACACACACAGACAAAGCAAAAACAACACGGTTCATGCACAAAATTAGTATCAAACAAACAAAATATTGCAGCAACAAAATATTTTTATATGTTTTCTTTTCTTTTTTTTGGTTATTTTATTCATGCACATTCCTGTACATCTACATCCACAGACGCAACCAAGCAAATAAACAGAGACACAATATACGTACAAACACACAGACACCCGCACAGAGAGAGGCACGCACACACACACAGCGGCATTCAAACAGAGAGGTACACACACACACACACTCAGAGAGGAACACACAGCCACCCACACAGAGACTTACACAGAGGTACACACAGAGATTACAAACGCACACACACACACAAACCCACACACACACACGCGCAGAGAGGTACACACACACAGACACACATAAACCCACACAGAGAGAGGTACACACACACACCCACACATAGACCCACATACAGAGGTACACACACACACCTATACAGATAGGTAAGCATACACCCATACAGAGAGGTACACCCACTACACACTGATAGGTACACACACAATACACACAGCGAGGTACACACACAACTCAAGCGCGGATTAGCAGCGTATATGCTGTTTACTGATGGTTTATCATTCACCGGCAGCACCAAAGATGGGATGAGGGCAAGCATCCTGAAGCAAACAAAAGCAAAGGATGATTTTCGTCTCGTTCCTATTGGTACCATTCTCACGGTAGGCCAAACAGACCAGGCGGTATCTATTTCTGATTTGCTAGATGGTCATTGGGTACTAGCTGAGTATCTCAGCTTAGCTAGTAGCTCATACGCCCTTGAAACAGGTTTTGTTTTTAATCCTGTAGGGTGTCTAGCCACCCTCCTCACTGCTTAGCAGTGGGGGCGCCGGTTTAGTCGCCGACGATTCGACCAAAGTTCACTGAGTAATAGATTTGATGAATCATGATTGTTCGTAGGAGGACTATCGAAACAGACGGATTACGGCCAGTGCGGCATGCGCACAGGCAAATCTATCACAGGGAAACCAGTGAAACCCAATCACACACACACACACACAGAGTCACATACGCACACAAATACACAGAAGACACACATACACAAATAAGAAGAGACAGATACACACCCAGAGACACACTCTCACAAACCCCGGGAAACACACACACACAGAGAGAGAGAGAGAACGAGACACACAGAGACACAGGCACGCACACACACACCTACATGAACACACAGACAGACACAAAGAAGCAAAAACATATACACACACAGAGGAGCACATACATACACACATAGAAACAGAATTACACACATAAACATCTCACATACAAAGTCGATCAGTAACGGCAGGAGTTGTCGAGCTCTCCATTCTCTCTATCTCATATTTGCGTTCGCGATTTCTCTTCATGACTCTGTATTTCCGATAGGCGGCCCTCGTGCTCATTCCTCGATCAATTAGATCGCGTATACTTGGCAAAGCGTCATTCGGGGCACGATCAGTAACGGCAGGAGTTGCCTCTATATCTGGTTGTCCTACGCTTCTCTCACTACTCACCTCTGCATCTACCCTGCACTCTCTCTCAGTAACGACAGGAGTTGCCTCTACCTCTGGTTGTCCTACACTTCTCTCACTACTCACCTCTGTATCTACCCTGCACTCTCTCTCAGTAACGGCGGGAGTTGCCTCTACCACTGGTTGTCCTGCGTCTCTTTCACCGCTGACCGTTGCGCCTACTCTGAAAAGCACACTCGTATCAAACAAAACATCCACAGAACCTTCGATTGTATACAAGACATTGCTTGACTCATCCATAGTCTCTGAAGGAGCGAATACTTCGCCGTCATGCTGCATGACATCCACATTGCTTGGAGACAAACCATTTGTGGCGATCCCATCATCCACGCTTGAAGGCGAGGCCACATCAACACTCCTATTCCGGGAAAAGGGTGAAAGCGATCTGTGTATAGGCAACCCATCTTCCACACCACTCGGTGATGGAGACAACACGACATTACGACTCGACGGTGAAGATGTGTACCGCGCAACGGCCATTCGCCGCCTAGTGCTTCGATACGCCAGGTTTGAGTGCGGATGACGGCGCTTGGCAATGTTGAACAATTGCACAAGGCGCTGAGGCTCGCTGCGCGCCAACGCGTAGCACTCTGCACGACAGCGAATGTCAGCCAGAGTTTGGTCGCAGGGCAGGTGATTGTGCTCCTGTCCGATGCGGAAAGAATCACCGCTGCGAATCGCCGAGCCATTGCAGCCGCTCTCCTTGCAGCGGAAATACTGCCGACCACGCCTGGTCCATCTGTGGCGATAGATGAAGCCGTCCAGCTGATAGAACGTCTTGACACGCCTTCCACTTGAAATCTCGATGCACTCCATGACTTGCACGATAATCGCAATCAATGTCTGCAATGTACGGTGCAATGTATATTGCATTGCACCACCGGGGGTGCCAAATCCTCCCCTGAGCGGCCTCATAGAAATAACGAGATGAGGTAAATAATAAATTGAAAGATAAATGCTCATGTTATCCCACAACCCTCCGCATTGTGGTTTTGTATATCCTGACGATGCATTTACTAACAATTACACTCGCACGTGGTTGAACACTAAAATATTGCACAGTTTACAATTAAAAATCAGCTTTACTTAATTAACTTGTTGATTTATCAAATCATCTCCGTTAGACACTAAAACATTGCACAAATTTACAATGTATTATCACCTTTTCTTGTTTTAATTGGTGTGTTGTTGTTTAGAAGCTGGTTGATATATCATTTATAATCAGATTTGCAGAATATATTTTATCAGATTAAAGACATTATCGTATAGTTTACGTTGTTAATTTTAGGTTAAGGACAAAGACAATAAGAATGGCAAATTTTAGCTTAAATGTATTATTTCAAAATTTTCAGAATATGGACAAAGACACTGAAATCGACTAATTTTAGCTAGAATTTAATATTTTAAAGTTATTTACTCTTAAATCTTACCCTCTCCAAAACCGCTCTGGTCAACCCTGAATTCCCTTCTAGGTCGCAAACCAACTGCTCCAGAGACCACCATCTCCTGCTCCGATTTTGCCAAATATTTCACTGATAAACTCATTTCCTTACGCTCTGAACTTCCTACACCATCAAACCATGCACGACTACAACTTTTCCTTTTTCTTCTACCACATGTTTCTTAACTTCTTTTAATCAGATCTCAATAACTACCACCCATCGCCTCATCACACACACCAAAAAATCATTTTGTCCATCTAATCCAATAAACTTTTCTGCTATATCGTCCTCTCTTCATCTACTCGCTCCTTTTCTGACCCATCTCATCAATGCCTCGTTTCTTCATGGAACCTTCATCACCAGCAAACATGCCATTCTCACTCCTATCCTTAAAAAACCCTCTCTTGATCCGACAATTCTTAAAAACTACCGACCTATTTCCCTCCTTCCATTCTCCTCCAAAATCCTTGAATCTGCCATCTGATCAGCCTATCTTCATCATAATCATCTCCTTGACGATCTTCAATCAGGCTTCGTTCCACGACATTCAACCGAATCTGCCCTTGTTCGCCTTCAGCACGATATACTCCCTCATTTTTCACAAAAAACATCTGTATTACTTATTCTCTTGGATATGTCATCTGCTTTTGACCTCGTCGATCATAAAATTTTAATTCAAGACCTCTCTTCCATTGGAATATCCCATTCAGCTCTTTCTCTCTTAACATCCTTCCTCACTTATCGCTCCTACTCTGTTCTTTTCGACTCCTGTCATTCACAAACTCTTCCTCTTTTATCAGGGGTTCCCAAGGGTTCATCACTGGGGCCTATTCTTTTTAACATTTACATGTCATCTCTCTGTCCCATATTGCGCAAATTATCCCTTTCTTTTCATATATATGCAGATGACGTCCAGATTTTCCTTCCCTTATCCTATCAAAAGTCTGTTCCTCATATCATGGACACTATCTCACCTTGGGCCTCCTCACGATCACTGATCATCAATCCTTCTAAAACTGAATATATTGTTCAATATATTCACCCGCCTATGATCCACCCTGCTCTGTCTGACTTGCCTCTTTCATCCCATGTACGTGACCTCGGTATTATACTAGATCCGCACCTATCCTATCAAAAACACTTCACTTCTACCGCTCATATCTGTCGGTTAATTATCCGAAATCTATATTTGATCCGTCCTTACATTGACTCTCCTCTCGCACACTCCCTGGTATCTGCTCTCAAACTCCCCCGCATTGACTACTGCAATTCACTATTTCTACACCTTCCACAGAAAACCTATAACATACTGCAGTCTGTCCTTAATCAAGCCTGTCGTTTCATCCTTCGCCTTCCTTCACATCACCCCACATCATCCCATCTACGTGACTTGGGTATCCTACCCATACCCTACCGCATTCATCATAAAATCTGTTTACTGACATACAAGCTCTTACATCTTTCTGATTCACCGCAGTATCTTCTAGAACTCCTATCGCCACATGTTGGTCCTCGTGATACACGACAGTTCAAAGTACTCCTTGAACCTCGTTCTCTTTGTGAATCTTTCTGGTCGACACGCTCTCTTCAGTTTACTGCACCACGTATGTACAACAACCTTCCATATGAACTGCTCTCCTCCACATCTGTTAAATCATTCTCGAAGCTACTACATTCTCACCTTCTCTCGCTATTAGATTAAATGACCTGCTCATAATGCTAAAAGCATAAAAGCTGAAAACATGCTCATAATTGCATTATTTGTTCTTGTTTTGTATGTGTGCATGCTAGACCTTTTCTTGATATTAGATTAAATTACTTGCTCATAACTGCATTCTCTATACTTGTTTGTATGTGTGCTTGTATATGTTTGCATGTCTGCCTGATTCGCATGTTATATTTGTAGTGGCATCTTTATTTACTTACGTGCTGCCTTTTGTAATTACACCTATATTCTGTTTCTTGTCACGACCTCTATAATTTGTCATGTATGTTCGCATGTTTTTCTCTGCAGTTTCTGCATTTGCATGTTACATGTTTTCTGGCTTATTTATTTTATTTAGTTTTATTATTGCA
Source organism: Sacculina carcini (assembly GCA_916048095.2). Taxonomy (NCBI): domain Eukaryota; kingdom Metazoa; phylum Arthropoda; class Thecostraca; family Sacculinidae; genus Sacculina; species Sacculina carcini. The sequence continues at coordinate 2,073,389 of OU696585.1, forward strand.
TGTCTACTTTATTCTTTATGCTAATTGTGCCTGTGGTAGGCTGAAGTACAAATACAAATACCATTTTTCCCAAGTCAATGCCATTTTCAATATCACAACGATGTTAGTGAATAACACGATGGGAATATATAAATCTGGACAAACACAGTGCAATTGACTAATTCTAGCTAGAATTTAAGATTTCAAAGTTTTTAAAGTATTTATTTAAAATTAAAAATCAGCTATACTTAATAAACTTGTTGATTTAACAAATCATATCCGTTAGACACTAAAACATTGCACAAATTTACAATGTATTATCACCTATACTTGTTTTAATTGGTGTGTTGTTGTTGAGAAAATTGTTGATTTATATTTTATAATCAGATTTGCAGAATATATTTTATCAGATTAAATACATTATCGCATAGTTTACGCTGTTAATTTTAGGTTCACAAAGCTCATTTTAGGGCAATTATTTATGTCAAGGAATAATTTAAGAATTGACATTTACCATTAAAATTGATATTCAACATTATGCTTAACATTAAAAATTGTCTCAAAAAGCATACAAAAAAGCTGAAAATTTCACAAAAATCTATCAATATATCCTTAATGTATCTAGATATGATGGATCATATGACGCATTATGGATGCGCCTACCTTATACAACCCTTCAATACAGACTTCTAATAAAATACAACCAAAATAGCCCATATTACACGTTTACAGGTTTTATGGCTTTGGGCGTTATATTAGGCATCATTAAATCTCGTTTCTACCTAGGAACACACTTACACCCGATAACAGTCCCAATAGGCCAATAGCAATCCAAATGAAAAACATACAACTGACCGAATAATTAAAGCCCACAAACTACCAAAAATAAAAGTTTACAATCCCTGTAGCACTAACTATGCAATGGGCATAGTTAAAACCTCTATTAACAGTAGAAATATCATAAAAAACCTCATTATTAACCCGAATCACATGGACCGATTTGCTAAAATATGAATAACAACCCTTTGGCTCAAATAAGACAATCAATGAAATATGAACCTTAAACATCAAAACATTTGTTTGCTAAAATAAATCAACTATCATACAAATACAATAAAAACTGTCTTCCCGCACAACAAACAAACACTCAACAAACCATACAGGAAATAACCAATGTTCGAATGTTCAACAACACCGCCTTAACCCATCAAAGGGTTTAAAAATAATTTCGTATTCACTAAGAATGATGAGATCTAAAAACACACCAAAAATTCAAATTTATTGACAAATAGATAATATTCCTAAGATTGTTTTAGCATATATATTTAGATTAAAGCCGAGCCACTAGCGTCACGCGTTGCAACATGTTTCGCAGTTTCTGAGATAGTGCTAAATTCAATTTTATGTTGGCTGAATTTAAGAAACAAATCAATACTAAGGAACGTTTTCAATGAGCTGAAAAAATATCTAATTAAAAATTAATGCTTGATATATTGTATATGTGAAAGCCTTGACAAACATCAAATGCGCCAAATTTGAAAGCAACGTTTTGCTTTTGATTTGTTTTGTTTAGCGATAATTCAATATATTTCCAAGCAATACAAATTGAACAGACATAGGCAGAGATAAATAAACATTCTCTATTGAGCTTAGTGAGGATAATGTCAGTCGCGTCACGCGTGCAACACATGTCCAGTGTAAAGAAAGAGGACATTTCATTTACATACCTATTTGTATTTAATATTCTACAATTCACTACACTTACCAACTTTGTTCTATTAGACGAGTATTGCTGATAAATTATCAAAACACACACCAAACATATATATCTGTCAGCTAGTCAGCTAACATCACAAAACTTAAATTGCAGCTCTCATTGATTTAGCTCTGTTGATTTAGCAGTTGACATAACGTGTTGCAACACTGATGATAGACAAGCTCACACTGCTACCATTGATCTTGCCAATCAGGACCAATTTTCTGCAACATTGTGTCTATTTAAAGCTCAGGCGAGCAGAAGAGACGGTCAGACACAATCACACAAACATGCACACCCACACCAACACACAACCACCGGCATGCAAATATCAGCGCAAAAATTATTACGCAATGTCTTATCAGTGCAGCAACAACTGATATTGGATAAAAACACATAACTGAAGTTGTCTGCATTAAATCTCTTACCGTCTTGTGAACCATTTGTGTTGTGCAGAAACAGTTTGAATTCGCGTCTTTCACTGGTGTACAGAAACATGTTGATTATGTTAGCATAAAGTGTAAATGTGCTGAAATGCATATAGTATTCATAAAGGATACCACACTGTTATTAAGAAAGTGTACTTACCTTATGTTCTTGACACTCCTATTATCTTTGGGGTCAATTTGACCCCAAGCGATTTTCAATTCAATATAACTTGATAACAATAATTCGAACTTGACTGATTTTTTGTGACTTTGTTCAAAATTGTCTACCAATTCGTTTATGTCCCAATTTCCTATTATGAATTAACAAATTTAATGTAAATTTTTATTTCTCACTACTTTGTTCCTTGGGGTCAAATTGACCCCATACAACTGGAACTCATACTGATAATTGGCATGAATTTAAGCACATTTCAGTGGGTCTATTCATTTTCGTGGTTGGAACAGTGAGGAAAAACAAGCCTGAGCTTCCTCACGAGCTGCTGTGCATGAAAAATAGGCGAGTAAACTCTTCAATATTCGCCTATACAGATCGCACTACTGTGGCATCGTATTGCTCGAAAAGAAAGAAAAATGTGCTACTGATGAACACTATGCACAAGGATGGCGCCTTGAGCGCTCGAGAAGACAGAAAGACCCAAATGATTCTTGATTACAATGCTACAAAAGGAGGTGTTGATAATTTGGATAAAGTAACAGCTACTTACAGCTGTCGGCGCATGACAGCGCGCTGGCCACTGGTTGTTTTCTTCCACGTTATTGATGTTAGCGCCCACAAAGCGTTTGTTCTCTGGCGCGAAATCAACCAAGACTGGTGCAAAGGAAATCCTAGCAAAAAAAAGAAAATTTCTGGAGCAACTTCGAGAGAAGGGAATATCTGCCCAGAACATCAACAGCTGCAGCGGACGTGGTCAAACACATTCAGTCACAAGTATCGCCATTGTGCTGCGCCACGTGCAGCAGCGTCACGCACCACTTCGGGGAACCTGCCAGAAGCACACGCGCAGTGTCCTCTGCCCTTGCAGCGTTTTGTGTGCGGCATCATATTACAATTCTATACATCTGCATGTGCGTTGCAGCCTTGTACATGTGTGTCATGTGTCGCAATAAACAGTCGGTCCAGAACACTCGCTCTGTGTGCTAGTGCAGCTCCGTGGTATGTAGCTTCGCCACACCATCAGCACATGCTGCGGTGCCTGTTAGAGGCAAAAAACGCGGTAGATGCCAAATGTGCCCTCACAGGAACGACTCAAAAACCAGCAGTGTCTGTTACAAATGCAGAAAGTACATTTGTAAGCAGCATACGTGTACACTGTGCATTTCTTGTGTTCAATAATATCGAATATAGATGGAAAATGTGACTGCATTACGCGTTTTGCCGTTTATTTTATGTTGATGTTGTTCATATTTGGATAATTATGTAATTATAGTGTGAAAATATGCTAAACCTCTTAAATACATATTAAATGCATAATCTTAAATATGTTAAACCTCGTAAATACAGCTGGGTCAAATTGACCCCAAAGGATAAAAAGTGTTAGTTTATTTGAAGGTAATACGAGGGTTAAACAAAACTCACCATTTCAGCTCAATAACAACCGGATAACACAATTTTTCTTCGGCCAAAAAATGAAATACTATATATGTAAATACACACTCATACACACAGTCGAATTATTAAAGTCGTGGAAATGTACGTATCCGCACTGACTGTGCATAACCTTACAATGAAATACCACTGAAAATTAAATAAAATAATGATCCAGTTCAGAAAGTTTTCTCAAAAGTAGCGTTTGAAAAATCTGTTTTATTTCAGTGCATTATGCAATGATCAGTGGAACCACACAAAAAAATAGGCGAAAATTGTCTAGGTTATAGACCGATTGGGCAATATGTCTTTGAATGTTACAGCTGAGGAAAGATTGGCCAAGATGGTCACTCGCTTAACTATCAGTCACTAGATACGCCACTTTTAGATGCACTCACAATATGTACCATTTTAGCCAACGTCGATATTAATCGCATCGTATTTCGTCCGCTGATCGTTGGCCAAAATGGTTCGTTGGCCGAAACGGTAGTAGATCCAAACTAAATATGGATTTTCCGTTCAAAAACTGCAATCCGTCCTGAATTGAATCTTAATTTATCCGAGTCATACGCACCATGAATAGAAACACTTACACCCAATATGCGCTGTATCAAAATATATTGTCAACACTTCATATGACAGTGACAGAGACAACTGACCACGTGATCTGCATGTTTCAATAATAGACGATTTGCCAAGTTTCATTCAATATATGATCAAGTCTCATCCTATAAACAATTTGCTAACATGTTTGTCATTCAATATTCACAATGAATAATAACAGACGAGGAACGCGATAATTTGATGTTTAAAAACAAAAATCAACAATGGTAATACAGTGATATCAGTTCTGGGACACGCACATCAAAAATCCTGCACAGTTCTGGGACATAAAACACAACATCTAAAAAAATAAAACACACATCCTCATTGATACAGAATTCGTAGAGTTCACATTTGATATTGATAACGGCTCATAGAACGCACATGTGCGCGGTACTATCTTCATGCTCGCATTATGCTTGAAATTGTTGACCGCGTCAGATCCAGTATGATGGGCTGCATCAGCCGCAGTGCTGTCATCACCATCACCACAGGCGGTAGATCTGTGCACACAACAAGATTTGGCTAGGTCATACGTATGTTCATAGTTCACACACATGCCAACTAGCATGTGAGACTTTGGACGAATCATCTCTGCGTGTCCATGGCGAGACACAATAGACATACAAACACACAGACACCCACACACATACACAGAGAGGTACACACACACACACACAAACAGAACCACACAGAGTACAAACACACCCACACGCACAGACAACCACACAGAGGGAGGTGCCAGGTTTCGTCCAAGAGTCCAATGTGTCCAAGCTCTCACGCTGTTTCTCGCTCGTCCACTGTGAGGTTAGGTTAGGTTAGGTTAGGTAGAGCGTTAGTTTGTTTACCTTGGCACATTGGACTCTTGGATAAATGGGGAGTCGGTCCTACCTCTGTGTGGGACCGACTCCCCATTAGTCCACAGAGGTACACACACACACACACACACACACACACACACACACACACACACACACACACACACACACACACACACACACACACACACACACACACACACACACACACACAGAAGCGGGACACGCAAAACCGAGTGCGATCACAGCACGACGAAAACGAGGCCAGATCCCGCGGCGTCAGAGCCAAGTGCGTCGACATAACGCATGCATGCATGACGCCGGAACACTGCCGATTTTTGAGGAGCACGAGATCCGCTCCGTCGTGCACTCGATGCCCAAAGGCTCATCGGGAGGACTGGACGGAATATCTCCGCCAGCTCATCGCGCCACAGACGGCTGAAGCGGGTGCCCAGCTGCTGAAGGCACTGACGCAGCTGTGCAACTGTTGTGTACAGGGTCGCATCCCGGACCTCGTGCTCGGCGCATTCTACAGCGCGCGACTAATCGCATTGCGCAAGAAGTCCGGCGTGCTGCGCCCAGTAGCCGTCGGCAGTGTTTTACGGCGCCTCGCCAGCAAACTAATCACTGGCAAAATGACGAGCGCAGTCGCACAGCAGTTGCACCCCGTTCAGCTCGGAGTGGGGTGTAAGCTGGGCTGCGAAGCGGCCGTGCACGCCACGCGCGCTTTCGTCAATGAGGCTGACGGTCGGCATGGTCACATTCTGCTGAAGCTGGATGTGACCAACGCCTTCAACACCGTCAGTCGGCGCGCGCTGATCGACGAAGTCGCCCGTCGTTTCCCCGCAGTACCACGGCACCACGCGAATCTGGTTATGTCGCGGTGTACAGCAGGGAGACCCGCTAGGGCCCGTGCTGTTCGCCCTCGCCGTCCCAGTGGCCCAGTCACACAGACTCGACCCAGTGGCACATAGACACACAGGCCCAGACTCGACCCAGTGGCACAGTCTCTCCAGTCGCCTCTGAACGTGTGGTACCTGGACGACGCCACACTGGCAGGCCCCAGATATGTCGTGCTTGCGGACGTAAACCGCCTGGTACCGGCCCTCGGCAGCATTGGCCTCGAGCTCAACGCTGGTAAATGTGAGCTCGTGAGCTTGGGTGCAGCCACTGGCACACGACCAGCAGAGACCGAGCACCCGACTCCTGCCGCCACATCACTGCTCGCTTCAGCCACGATCACGCCGCTATCCGACTTGCATCTGCCCGGCGCACCAGTGCAGACTGGCGGCATTGCAGAGGCACTGAAAGAAATCAAGGCCAAGACGTCCCTGCTGATTCAGCGGTCATCCAACATCGGCTCGCACCCGGCGCTGTTCTTTCTCAGAAGATATGCGTCGGTTCCGCGAGCAATGTATCTGCTAAGAGCTGCGCCGGTGTACCAGGCCCGCGCACAAATGGGTGACATCGACGAGCAGCTGAGATCGGCCATCAGTGATTGCTGCAATGTCGCCATGTCGGACGACATGCTCCTCACAGCGGCGCTCGGCTCTCAGCGCTGCCTGTCGCCAACCTCGGCTTGCTGCTGCCAGACCAAGCCGTCCGAGTCGGCGTGGCGTTGCGACTCGGTGCCGCAGTGCAGGAACCGCACAGGTGTCACTGCGGTGTCACAACTGACAGGTGGGTCCACCATAGCCTCTCCTGCAGTCGCAATGCCGGCCGCCTGCCACGCCACACGGCGCTGAACAACATCATTCGCCGCAGTTTGGCGTCGGCAGGAATCGCCGCGGTGCTGGAGCCACGAGGCCTGGACCGCGGCGATGGCCGCCGACCGGACGGAATTACCGTGTTCCTAGTGAGGCACGCTGGGTCGCTGCTCTGGGATGTGACCTGCGTCAACACGTTCTGCAGCACACATCTGCTGGACGGCGCAGTCACTTCCGGGGCAGCAGCGCAGGCGGTAGAAGATCGAAAGCGGCGGCGCTACACAGAACTGTGCCAGCGGTACGATTTCGTGCCGATGGCTATCGAGACCACCGGCATGATGGGGGCATCCCTGGACGACTTCGTCAAGCTCCTGGGCGGAAGAATGAGCGAGTGTTCAGGGGAGCCGCGAGAGCCTGGCGCCTGGCCATCATTCGTGGCAACGCCGCCTCCATTGTAATGTAGTATTGTGAATGTGTACGCGTTTGTAAATCTACTCGTTTGTTACACACAAAGACACCCACACAGAGAGGTACACACACAATACTACTCACCTCTGCATCTACGCTCCACTCTATCTCGGTAACCACTGGAATCGGCTCAACGTCTGGTTGTCCTGCGTCTCTTTCACCGCTGACTGCTGCGCCTACTCTGAATAGCACCTTCGTCTCAAACAAAACATCCACAGAACCTTCGATTGTATACAAGACATTGTTTGACTCATCCATAGAGTCTTGCCAGATCCTCTCCTAAGCGGCCTCATAGAAATGATGACACGAGGTAAAACATAACAAGAGTATTGCCCATGTTAACCCACAACCCTCCGAATTGTGTGTTTGTATATCCTTACGATGCATTTACACTCGCACGTGGTTGTAAAATTTACGTTTATTTACGTTGAATGTTTGTTTTACGCTTATACGTTAACATAATAAACGTATATTTACGTTTACGTGGTTATACATTGCCCAATTTTACAATGTATTATCAGCTTTACTTGCTTTATTTGTAGTTGTCGAGAAACTTGTTGATTTCTCATTTATAATCAGATTTACAGAATATATTTTATCAGATTAAATACATTATCATATAGTTTACGTAGTTTATTTTACGATCACATAGCTTATTTTAAGGGCAATTATTTATGTCAAAGAATAATTCATGGCTTTACAGATTTTACTAATTACTAATTACAGATTTTATGGCTTTTGGCGTTATATTTGGCATACTTAAATCTCGTTTCTATTAATTAAATATTTTTCGTTACTATTAAACCTGACTATTTTCCCCGAGTCAATGCCATTTTCAATACGACAACGATGTTAGTGAATAACACACGTTGACAGTATATGAATCTGGACAGAGACACTTAAATTGATAAATTTCAGCTTAAAATTAAGATTTCCAAGTTTTTTCACTCTTAAACCTGACTATTTTCCCCGAGTCAATGCCATTTTCAATACGACAACGATGTTAGTGAATAACACACGTTGACAGTATATGAATCTGGACAGAGACACTTAAATTGATAAATTTCAGCTTAAAATTAAGATTTCCAAGTTTTTTCACTCTTAAACCTGACCATTTTCCCCGAGTCAATGCCATTTTCAATACGACAACGATGTTAGTGAATAACACACGTTGACAGTATATGAATCTGGACAGAGACACTTAAATTGATAAATTTCAGCTTAAAATTAAGATTTCCAAGTTTTTTCACTCATAAACCTGACTATTTTCCCCGAGTCAATGTCATTTTCAATACGACAACGATGTTAGTGAATAACACACGTTGACAGTATATGAATCTGGACAGAGACACTTAAATTGATAAATTTCAGCTTAAAATTAAGATTTCCAAGTTTTTTCACTCTTAAACCTGACCATTTTCCCCGAGTCAATGCCATTTTCAATACGACAACGATGTTAGTGAATAACACACGTTGACAGTATATGAATCTGGACAGAGACACTTAAATTGATAAATTTCAGCTTAAAATTAAGATTTCCAAGTTTTTTTACTCTTAAACCTGACCATTTTCCCTAGTTCTCCCTTGAGGGGCAATTATTTCTGTCAAGAAATAATGTAAGGTTTAAAATTTACCATTAACATTGATATACATTAGGCTTAACATTAAAATTGTTCTCAAAAAGCACTAAAAACCCTGAAAATATCTAAACAAATGTTTCTTGAATATATCTTTAATTTATCTAGACATTATTGATCATCATATGACGCATTATGGATGCGCCTACCTCCTTTAACCCTTCAATACAGACTTATACTGAAATACAACCAAAATGGCCGTCTTACACGTTTACAGGTATAATGGCTTTGTGCGTTATATTTGGCGTCCTTAAATCTCGTTTCTACCTAGGAATCTAGGATCTAGGATACCTAGGATCGTTTCTCCCTTACACCTAATAACACACTCCACATAGGCCAATATCAATCCTAATGAAAAACATACAGCTGACCGAATAATTAAAGCCCACAAACTACCAAAAATACAAGTTTACGATCCCTCTAGCTCTAACTATGCAGTAGGGAGAGTTAAAACCTCTACAAACAGTATAAATATCATACACAACCTCATTATTAACCCGAATCACATGGACCGATTTGCTAAAATCAGAATAACAACCCTTTGGCTCAAATAAGACAATCAATGAAATATTAACCTAAGACATCAAAGCATTTTATTGCTAAAATAAATCACCTATCATACAAATACAATAAAAACACCCGAGTTACCGAACCACAAAGCAACACTCGACGAACCACACACAGGATATGATCAATGTTTAATGTCAATGTCAATTTAGACACGTTTTCTACAGCAAATTATCGCCCCATTTCCCTTCTAACATTCTCAGCCAAAATTATTGAAGCTGCAATTTACAAACAATTATCGCATTATATCATGGATAACAATTTTGTCGATCAATTTCAATCTGGTTTTATCAAACATAGATCCACCGAAACCGCTCTTCTCAAAATTCAAAATGACGTTCTCCATCAGTTTTCATCTAAAACTCCAATTATCCTTATTTTAATCGACCTTTCCTCAGCTTTTGATTTAGTTGATCATTCTGTCCTCATCCAGGATCTTCGTTCATTTGGTATATCTGATTCTGCTCTTTCACTGTTCATTTCTTACCTATCTGACCGTAGCTTTTCTGTCCAAATTGATTCCGATGAGTCCCCTTCACATCCAATCACTTCTGGTGTCCCTCAAGGATCTATCCTCGGTCCCATTTTGTTCAACATTTTCATGTACTCCATTTGTCCTCTCCTCCGATCCATGTCTCTATCTTATCACCTTTTTGCCGACGATATACAAATATATTTACCTGCTTTTCGCGAGAACGATATTCCTAACATATTCAACGCTATCAATTCCTGGGCTTCCTCTAGATCACTTGTTATTAACCACTCTAAAACCCAATTCCTACTATTGCAAACCCCTTGTATGGATTTCCAAGTGAACCAACTGAAAATACTGCCTCACGTTAAAAGTCTTGGTGTATATATTGATGCCTCACTCAGCTTCTCTCACCACATTAAAATCACTTTACGAAAGTGTCGCTATATACTACGTAACCTCTATATGTCGCGTAAATACCTAGATCAACGTTCCTCCATTGCTCTAATTAATGCCTTTATTTTCCCCCATCTAAATTATTGTTCCTCTTTGTTTTATTCTCTACCAAAAAAAGACATTTCTTCCTTCCAATCTATTCTCAACCAATCGTGCCGTTTTGTTTTCAGACTTCCTTCCCGTCATCCTACCTCTCGACACCTAAAAACATTGAGATGGCTTCCTTTTAAATATATGACCCAACACAAAATATGCTGTCTCACTTTCAAATTGATCAACTCCCCCTATCCTCCACCCTATCTGAAGGAGCTGGTAGTGCCAGTCTCACACAACACTAACACTCGATCATCTAGTGCCCTTCTAGAACCCCGAGCAGTTTCCGAATCATCATGGTCTTCCAAATCCTTCCAATACATTGCCCCCCGTCTGTACAATAAACTTCCCCGTTCAATTATATCTTCCAGTTCCTATAAATCTTTCAGCAGAAAATTATATAAACATCTTTTGGATGTGTACATAGATTCATGAGCCAACACCGATATTATTCGTTTTTCTGTTGTATACGTGTTTTTGTGTAACTCTTGTGTGTCTTATCCCGCTGTGAGCCCAAGATTTTATTTTTCTTATGATGCATTTTCATTTGTGTGTACATTGTGTGATTTGTATGTATATTTTCATCCATGCCAATACTTTGTTGTATAAAGTGGCAATACATTTCTGATTTCTGATTTCTGAATGTTCGAATTCAACAACACCGCTTTAACCCATCAAAGGGTTTAAAAATAATTTATATTTCAATAAAAATGATGAGATTTAAAAACTCACCAAAAACTCAAATTTAGTGACAAATAGACAATATTCCTAAAAAATATTGAGCATATATATATAGAATATAGCGGAGCCACTAGCGTCACACGTTGCAACATGTTTCGCAGTTTCTGAGATAGTGCTAAATTCAATTTAATGTTACCTGAATTCAAGAAATTGATGAAAATAAATTAACATTTTCGATGGGCTGAAACAATATTTAATTCAAATTGAATGCTTTAATTTATTCTATATGTGAAAGCCTGGACAAACGTCAAATGCCCCAAATTTGAAAGCAACTTGGTTTTGCTTTCGATTTCTTTTGTTCAGCGATAATTAAATATATTTCTAGGCATTAAAATTGAACAGACATAAGCAGAGATAAATAAACATTCTCTATTGAGCTTAGTGGGAATAATGTCATTCGCGTCACGCGTGCAACACATGTCCAGTGTAACCATACAGAAACAGCACATCTCATTTACATACCTGTTTGTATTTAACATTTTACAATTCACGACACTTACCAACTTTGATCCATTACACGAGTATTGCTGATAGATTATCAAAACACGCACCAAACATATAAATCTGTCAGCTAGTCAGCTAGCATCACACAACTGAAATTGAAGCTATCATTGATATATCACTGTTGACATAACGTGTTGCAACACTGATGCTAAACAAGCTCAAACTGCTACCATTGATCTTGCCAATCAGGACCAATTTTCTGCAACATTGTGTCTATTTAAAGCTTAGGCGAGCAGAAGAGACGGGCAGACACAATCACACAAACATGCACACCCACACCAACACACAACCACCGGCATGCAAATATCAGCGCAAATATTATTACGCAATGTCTTATCAGTGCAGCAAGAACTGATATTGATGAAAACACATAACTGAAGTTGTCTGCATTAAATATCTTGCCGTCTTAAGTGTAAAAGTCCTGAAATGCATATAATATTCATAAAGGATACCACACTGTAATTAACAAAGTGTACTTACCTTATACTCTTAAACGAAACTCACCATTTCAGCTCAATAACAAGCGGATACCACAACTTTTCTTCGGCAAAAAAATTAAATACTATATATGTGAATACACACATACAGTCGAGTTATTAAGTCGTGGAAATGTACGTGTCCGCACTGAAACTTACTGTGCATAACCTTACAAGGAAACACCACTGAAAATTAAAGAAAAATAATGATCCAGTTCAGAAAGGTTCTCAAAAATAGCATTTGAAAAATTGGTTTTATTTCAGTGCATTATGTAATGGTCAGTGGAACCACACAAAAAAGGGCGAAAATTGTCAAGGTTAAATTGTACGTCAAATTGTCAAATTGTACGTCTTTAAATGTCACGTTCACACGATAAAAAGTTTGAAAGCCACTGAAGCTACATACAGCTGAGGAAAAATTGGCCAAGCTGGTCACTCGCTTAAGTTTCAGTCACTAGATACGCCACTGTCAGATGCGCTCACAACATATACCATTTTAGCCAACGTCGATATTCATCGATATTCAGGGGTTACGACCGTTTTAGCCAACGAACCATTTTGGCCAACCGCTCAGCGGACGAAGTACGATGCGATGAATATCGATGAATATCGACGTTGGCTAAAATGGTACATCTTGTGAGCGCATCTGACAGTGGCGTATCTAGTGACTGAAACTTAAGCGAGTGACCAGCTTGGCCAAGTTTTCCTCAGCTGTATGTAGCTCAGTGGCTTTCAAACTTTTGAGCGATTAAAAACGTAATCACAACGTAATCATCGCACAATGCACTGTAACATAATCTCTATCAAAGTATATATCTGAATAAATTTTCGATGTTTTATTGACATACTCTTTTGATTTCCAATTTTTTTAAAGTCTTATTGACATGTTTAAGTTTCTTTTCATATAAAGTGTCATAGCAAGATGTGTTATATGTGTTATGTGTTATATGTGCTCTTCTGTTATAAGAGGTAAGAACGTAAAACTAAATACGGATTTTCCGATCAAAAACTGCAATCCGTCCTGAATTAAAACTTGATTTATCCGAGTCTTACGCACCATGAATAGAAACACTTACACCCAATATGCGCTGTATCAAAATATATTGTCAACACTTCATATGACAGTGACAGAGACAACTGGCCACGTGATCTGCATGTTTCAATAATAGACGATTTGCCAAGTTTCATTCAATATATGATCAAGTCTCATCCTATAAACAATTTTCTAACATGTTTGTCATTCAATATTCACAATGAATAATAACAGACGAGGAACGCGATAATTTGATGTTTAAAAACAAAAATCAACAATGGTAATACAGTCATATCAGTTCTGGGACACGCACATAAAAAATTCTTCACAGTTCTGGGACATAAAAAAACAACATCGTAAAAAATAAAACACACATCCTCATTCATACAGAATTCGTAGACTTCACATATGATATTGATAACGGCTCATAGAACGCACATGTGCGCGGTACTATCTTCATGCTCGCATTATGCTTGAAATTGTTGACCGCGTCAGATCCAGTATGATGGGCTGCATCAGCCGCAGTGCTGTCATCACCATCACCACAGGCGGTAGATCTGTGCACACAACAAGATTTGGCTAGGTCATACGTATGTTCATAGTTCACACACATGCCAACTAGCATGTGAGACTTTGGACGAATCATCTCTGCGTGTCCAGGACGAGGCACAATATACATACAAACACACAGACACCCACACACATACACAGAGAGGTACACACACACCCACACACAAACAGAACCACACAGAGTACATACACAACCACACGCACAGACAACCACACAGAGGGAGGTGCCAGGTTTCGTCCAAGAGTCCAATGTGTCCAAGCTCTCACGCTCTTTCTCGCTCGTCCACTGTGAGGTTAGGTTAGGTTAGGTAGAGCGTTTGTTTGTTTACCTTGGCACATTGGACTCTTGGACAAATGGGGAGTCGGTCCTACCTCTGTGTGGGACCGACTCCCCATTTGTCCACAGAGGTACACACACACACACACATACACACACACACACACACACACAGAGAGAAGCGGGACACACAAAACCGAGTGCGATCACAGCACGACGAAGACGAGGCCAGATCCCGCGGCGTCAGAGCCAAGTGCGTCGACGGAGACATTGGCGCAGCTCTCCGCCAGCTGACATCCAGCGACTGCTTGGCCGAGCACGACGAGGCAGTGACCGCTGAGCTCGAGCGCAAGCACCCGCCTGCATTGCCGGACGAGCAGCTGCAGATGCATGACGCCGGAACACTGCCGATTTTTGAGGAGCACGAACTCCGCTCCGTCGTGCACTCGATGCCCAAAGGTTCATCGGGAGGACTGGACGCTATACGGCCGCTACATCTCCGCCAGCTCATCGCGCCACAGACGACTGGAGCGGGCGCCCAGCTGCTGAAGGCACTGACGCAGCTGTGCAACTGTTGTGCACAGGGTCGCATCCCGGACCTCGTGCTCGACGCATTCTACAGCGCGCGACTAATCGCATTGCGCAAGAAGTCCGGCGTGCTGCGCCCAGTAGCCGTCGGCAGTGTTTTACGGCGCCTCGCCAGCAAACTGATCGCTGGCAAAATGACGAGAGCAGTCGCACAGCAGTTGCGCCCCGTTCAGCTCGGAGTGGGGTGCAAGCTGGGCTGCGAAGCGGCCGTGCACGCCACGCGCACCTTCGTCAATGAGGCTGACGGTCGGCATGGTCACATTCTGCTGAAGCTGGATGTGACCAACGCCTTCAACACCGTCAGTCGGCGCGCGCTGCTCGACGAAGTCGCCCGTCGTTTCCCCACTGTACCACGGCACCACGCGAATCTGGTTATGTCGCGGTGTACAGCAGGGAGACCCGCTAGGGCCCGTGCTGATCGCCCTCGCCGTCGACCCGGTGGCCCAGTCTCTCCAGTCGCCTCTGAACGTGTGGTACCTGGACGACGCCACACTGGTAGGCCCAGAGATGTCGTGCTTGCGGACGTAAACCGCCTGGTACCGGCCCTCGGCAGCATTGGCCTCGAGCTCAACGCTGGTAAATGCGAGCTCGTGAGCTTGGGTCCAGCCACTGGCACACGACCAGCAGAGACCGAGCACCCGCCGCCACATCACTGCATCACTCCTGCCGCCACATCACTGCTCGCTTCAGCCACGATCTCGCCGCTATCCGACCTGCATCTGCTCGGCGCACCAGTGCAGACTGGCGGAATTGCAGAGACGCTGAAAGAAATCAAGGCCAAGACGTCCCTGCTGATTCAGCGCTCATCCAACATCGGCTCGCACCCGGCGCTGTTCTTTCTCAGAATATATGCGTCGGTTCCGCGGGCAATGTATCTGCTAAGAGCAGCGCCGGTGTACCAGGCCCGCGCACAAATGGGTGACATCGACGAGCAGCTGAGATCGGCCATCAGTGATTGCTGCAATGTCGCCATGTCGGACGACATGCTCCTCACAGCGGCGCTCGGCTCTCAGCGCTGCCTGTCGCCAACCTCGGTTTGCTGCTGCCAGACGAAGCCGTGCGAGTCGGCGTGGCGTTGCGACTTGGTGCCGCAGTGCAGGAACCGCACATATGTCACTGCGGTGCCACAACTGACAGGTGGGGCCACCATAGCCTCTCCTGCAGTCGCAATGCCGGCCGCCTGCCACGCCACACGGCGCTGAACAACATCATTCGCCGCAGTCTGGCGTCGGCAAGAATCGCCGCGGTGCTGGAGCCACGAGGCCTGGACCGCGGCGACGGCCGCCGACCGGACGGGATTACCGCGTTCCCAGTGAGGCACGGTAAGTCGCTGCTCTGGGATGTGACCTGCGTCAACACGTTCTGCAGCACACATCTGCTGAACGGCGCAGTCACTTCCGGGGCAGCAGCGCAGGCGGTAGAAGATCGAAAGCGGCGGCGCTACGCAGAACTGTGTCAGCGGTACGATTTCGTGCCGATGGCTATCGAGACCACCGGCGTGATGGGGGCATCCCTGGACGACTTCTTCAAGCTCCTGGGCGGAAGAATGAGCGAGTGTTCAGGGGAGCCGCGAGAGCCTGGCGCCTGGCCGTCATTCGTGGCAACGCCGCCTCCTTTGTAATGTAGTATTGTGAATATGTGTACGCGTTTGTAAATCTACTTGTTTGTTACACACAAAGACACCCACACAGAGAGGTACACACACAAAGACACCCACACAGAGGTACATACACACGCAAAAAGACACCCACACGCAAAAAGACACCCACACAGAGTTAAACGCACAAACACACCCACACAGAGAGGTACACGCACAATACTACTCACCTCTGCATCTACGCTCCACTCTATCTCGGTAACCACTGGAATCGGCTCAACGTCTGGTTGTCCTGCGTCTCTTTCACCGCTGACCGCTGCGCCTACTCTGAATAGCACCTTCGTCTCAAACAAAACATCCACAGAACCTTCGATTGTATACAAGACATTGTTTGACTCATCCATAGAGTCTTGCCAGATCCTCTCCTAAGCGGCCTCATAGAAATGATGACACGA
This sequence comes from Sacculina carcini, assembly GCA_916048095.2. NCBI lineage: Eukaryota > Metazoa > Arthropoda > Thecostraca > Sacculinidae > Sacculina > Sacculina carcini. Next base: position 2,090,219 of record OU696585.1, read on the forward strand.
GGTAGAACATAACAAGAGTTTTGCCATGTTAACACACCACCCTCCGAATTGTGTGTTTGTATATCCTTACGATGCATTTATACTCGCACGTGGTTGTAAAATTTACGTTTATTTACGTTGAACGTTTGTTTTACGCTTATACGTTAACATAATAAACGTATATTTACGTTTACGTGGTTATACATTGCCCAATTTTACAATGTATCATCAGCTTTACTTGCTTTATTTGTAGTTGTCGAGAAGCTTGTTGATTTCTCATTTATAATCAGATTTGCAGAATATATTTTATCAGATTAAATACATTATCATATACTTTACGTAGTTTATTTTACGATCACATAGCTTATTTTAAGGGCAATTATTTATGTCAAAGAATAATTTAATGTTTAACATTTACCGGACAAAGACACTGAAATTGACTAATTTTAGCTAGAATTTAAGAGTTCAAGGTTGTTTGTACTCATAAATTTTACCATTTTCCCACGTCAATGCCATTTTCAATATCTCAAGGACGTTAGTAAATAACACACAATGAGAATATATGAATCCGGACAAAGACACTGAAATTGACTAATTTTAGCTAGAATTTAAGAGTTCAAGGTTGTTTTTACTCATAAATTTTACCATTTTCCCACGTCAATGCCATTTTCAATATCTCAAGGACGTTAGTAAATAACACACAATGAGAATATATGAATCCGGACAAAGACACTGAAATTAACTAATTTTAGCTAGAATTTAAGAGTTCAAGTTTGTTTTTACTCATAAATTTTACAATTTTCCCACGTCAATGCCATTTTCAATATCTCAAGGACGTTAGTAAATAACACACAATGAGAATATATGAATCCGGACAAAGACACTGAAATTAACTAATTTTAGCTGGAATTTAAGAGTTCAAGGTTGTTTTTACTCATAAATTTTACCATTTTCCCATTTCAATGCCATTTTCAATATCTCAAGGACGTTAGTAAATAACACACAATGAGAATATATGAATCCGGACAAAGACACTGAAATTGACTAATTTTAGCTAGAATTTAAGAGTTCAAGGTTGTTTTTACTCATAAATTTTACAATTTTCCCACGTCAATGCCATTTTCAATATCTCAAGGACGTTAGTAAATAACACACAATGAGAATATATGAATCCGGACAAAGACACTGAAATTAACTAATTTTAGCTAGAATTTAAGAGTTCAAGTTTGTTTTTACTCATAAATTTTACAATTTTCCCACGTCAATGCCATTTTCAATATCTCAAGGACGTTAGTAAATAACACACAATGAGAATATATGAATCCGGACAAAGACACTGAAATTGACTAATTTTAGCTGGAATTTAAGAGTTCAAGGTTGTTTTTACTCATAAATTTTACCATTTTCCCATTTCAATGCCATTTTCAATATCTCAAGGACGTTAGTAAATAACACACAATGAGAATATATGAATCCGGACAAAGACACTGAAATTGACTAATTTTAGCTAGAATTTAAGAGTTCAAGGTTGTTTTTACTCATAAATTTTACAATTTTCCCACGTCAATGCCATTTTCAATATCTCAAGGACGTTAGTAAATAACACACAATGAGAATATATGAATCCGGACAAAGACACTGAAATTAACTAATTTTAGCTAGAATTTAAGAGTTCAAGGTTGTTTTTACTCATAAATTTTACCATTTTCCCACGTCAATGCCATTTTAAATATCTCAAGGACAATATTTTTATATTTTCAATATCTCAAGTTTCAATATTTCATTGATTACATTAGGCTTAACATTAAAATTGTTCTCAAAATTCACTCAAAAAACCCTGAAAATTTCCCACAAATGTTTCATCAATATATCTTTAATGTATCAAGACATTATTGATCATATGACGCATTATGGATGCGCCTACCTTCTATAACCCTTCAATACAGACTTCTACTAAAATACAACCAAAATAGCCCATATTACACGTTTACAGATTTTATGGCTTTCGGCGTTATATTTGGCATCCTTAAATCTCGTTTCTACCTAGGAATTTAGGATCTAGGATACCTAGGATCGTTTCTCCCTTACACCCAATAACACACTCCACATAGGCCAACAGCAATCCAAATGAAAAACATACAGCTGACCGAAAAATTAATGCCCACAAACTACCAAAAAAATAAGTTTACAATCCCTGTAGCACTAACTATGCAGTAGGCAGAGTTAAAACCTCTACAAACAGTAGAAATATCATACACAACCTCATTATTAACCCCAATCACATGGACCGATTTGCTAAAATCAGAATAACAACCCTTTAGCTCAAATAAGACAATCAATGAAATATTAACCTAAGACATCAAAGCATTTTATTGCTAAAATAAATCACCTATCATACAAATACAATAAAAACACCCGAGTTACCGCACCACAAAGCAACAATCAACGAACCACACACACAGGATATGATCAATGTTCGAATTCAACAACACCGCTTTAACCCATCAAAGGGTTTAAAAATAATTTATAATTCACTAAAAATGATGAGATTTAAAAACTCACCAAAAAATCAAATTTAGTGACAAATAGACAATATTCCTAAAAAATATTGAGCATATTTATATAGAATATAGCGGAGCCACTAGCGTCACACGTTGCAACATGTTTCGCAGTTTCTGAGATAGTGCTAAATTCAATTTTATGTTACCTGAATTTAAGAAATTGATGAAAATAAATCAAAATTTTCAATGGGCTGAAACAATATTTAATTCAAATTGAATGCTTTAATTTATTCTATATGTGAAAGCCTGGACAAACATCAAATGCCCCAAATTTGAAAGCAACTTTGTTTTGCTTTTGATTTCTTTTGTTCAGCGATAATTGAATATATTTCTAAGCATTAAAATTGAACAGACATAAGCAGAGATAAATTAACATTCTCTATTGAGCTTAGTGATAATAATGTTATTCGCGTCACGCGTGCAACACATGTCCAGTGTAACCATACAGAAACAGCACATTTCATTTACATACCTGTTTGTATTTAACATTTTACAATTCACGACACTTACCAACTTTGATCCATTACACGAGTATTGCTGATAGATTATCAAAACACGCACCAAACATATAAATCTGTCAGCTAGTCAGCTAGCATCACATAACTGAAATTGAAGCTCTCATTGATATAGCACTGTTGACATAACGTGTTGCAACACTGATGCTAAACAAGCTCAAACTGCTACCATTGATCTTGCCAATCAGGACCAATTTTCTGCAGCATTGTGTCTATTTAAAGCTTAGGCGAGCAGAAGAGACGGGCAGACACAATCACACAAACATGCACACCCACACCAACACACAACCACCGGCATGCAAATATCAGCGCAAAAATTATTACGCAATGTCTTCTCAGTGCAGCAAGAACTGATATTGATGAAAACATAACTGAAGTTGTCTGCATTGATTATCTTGCCGTCTTAAGTGTAAAAGTGCTGAAATGCATATAATATTCATAAAGGATACCACACTGTAATTAACAAAGTGTACTTACCTTATACTCTTAAACGAAACTCACCATTTCAGCTCAATAACAAGCGGATACCACAACTTTTCTTCGGCAAAAAAATTAAATACTATATATGTAAATACACACATACAGTCGAGTTATTAAGTCGTGGAAATGTACATGTCCGCAGTGAAACTTACTGTGCATAACCTTACAAGGAAACACCACTGAAAATTTATGTAATATAATGATCCAGTTCAGAAAGGTTCTCAAAAATAGCATTTGAAAAATTGGTTTTATTTCAGTGCATTATGTAATGGTCAGTGGAACCACACAAAAAAGGGCGAAAATTGTCAAGGTCAAATTGTACGTCAAATTGTCAAATTGTACGTCTTTGAATGGCACGTTCACACGATCAAAAGTTTGAAAGCCACTGAGCTACATACAGCTGAGGAAAAATTGGCCAAGCTGGTCACTAGCTTAAGTTTCAGTCACTAGATACGCCACTGTCAGGTGCGCTCACAAGATGTACCATTTTAGCCAACGTCGATATTCATCGATATTCATCGCATCGTACTTCGTCCGCTGAGCGGTTGGCCAAAATGGTTCGTTGGCTAATACGGCAGTAGCTCCGATATTCATCGCATCGTACATCGTCCGCTGAGCGGTTGGCCAAAATGGTTCGTTGGCTAATACGGCAGTAGCTCCGAGTCCAGAACGGCGCACTGGTGTATATTGGTGGGTGTGTGTGTGTGTGTGTGTGTGTCTGTGTGTCGATATGCCATGACTCACATGCATTGCAGCGAGTGTTTGCAGCGAGCGTTTGCAAATGCACAGTGGCGTGCAGAGTGCGTAGTAAAACAGAGTGTTTAATTAAGTACATCGTCGTGCATGTGCGTGTTCCAGAAGGCTTTTTTCGAGTGTATATGTGTAGCTTACCAATATTGTAATGACCATTTATTTTTCTATTGGTGTTCGTTTTTCACCTTAATTCTACACTCTATTGTCATTCAGTTGAGCGATTGCTAGAAACTTCCATGCGAGATTGCCCAGGAATTTCCCACTCAGGAATTTCCCACTCAGCGTGCGCACGTTGCATTATATGTCTGCGTGCCAAGATTCCATGAACATACACCGCGCTTACATACACACACACACACACACACACACACACACACACACACACACACACACACACACACACACACACAAACAACACATATAGTACACAATTGCAGCCACGTGGTCGTGCGCTTCTCAGGAATTGACATTATCATCACATGTTTTGTATTTTGTATTGGTATGTGTGTCCGTGTGCCGAAATTCTATTAAAAAACACGTGTGCAGCCAGGGTTTGTATGCGTGTGCGTCTGTATGTGCGATGCGAACTTATATAATGTCATGCACACGGATGGTACAACATTTGGATGATCTGTCACAGACTGGTTAAACATACGATAACTATAATACCAATATTCGCGTGCATTAGGCACCAATACTTGAAGCGCGTATCCGACTCAATGTGAGTATGAACACTTGAATTTTATATGCCTACACTACTTAGTGAATTATATGTGGTTACTCTACAATTGTGTGTGTGTGTACACTATACTTTGACTGTGTGGCAACGCAAACTTTATCTCTCTCTCACACACGCACATACAAGCACACATACACAATTGCGAACAATCGTACATAGTGTATAGTGTATAATGGGCCTCTGTAGGATTGCTCTGAGAATGGTATGAATAGAAACGTTGATATTTGACGCTTGCATTTTGCTACATTAATCTAAAGTAAAATCATTTCTATTAGACCCTATCACCAGAGCCGTTGCGAGGAATTATGCCCCCCCCCCCCGAAGACAACAATTGGGGCCCCCATTATAAATAAATCACCAAATAATGAATGTATTTAATAGACATAATCACATAATACGGGAAGCAGCGGGGCCCCTCAACATTCGGGGCCCCCCGGCCGGGGGGTACGGGGGGCGGTTGCTACGGCTCTACCTATCACAGAGCTAATATATTTTTGTGGATATCGAGTCGACATGTGTGCTCTCACACATGAGACCTGAGAACTGTGAAAAATTCAACTGCTGCCATAAGTGGGATAAGTGAAGTTATCCCTGCTATTCAAACGATATCCTAGCCAACGATATGAAGGAAAGGATGTCATATGGTCTGACAGGCCGGTGCACCCCTTAACACCAACTATCATCATCATAATATGAAAGATGTTGAACTGTTGATCCGCAATGCCAATTTGGTTTAAGTTTGATCCTGGTTTGTGATAGCCGCTTACCGTTGATTCACGGTTAAAATAAGTTTACATTCAAGTACAGTCGACATTCCACATAGCGGACCTCCAAATAGTGGTTTTTCCATGGTCCCGAACAAAAGCCTATCAAATACGTGTTCACTCTTCCAAAAAGCGGGATTTGAACATCCGAATAGCGGACAACTCCAAATAGCGGAATGTCCGATTCGTCTCCACTATAGCACACCTCCAAAAATCACAAAACGACGGTTCTGTGTGATTCTTAAATAGAGGATACATATTGACACAATCTTGCAGGAGCGGAGCAGCCACACATACACACTAGCTGATCAAAAAACCTTCTGGTATGGGTGGACCATGTAATTCCAACGGAATGATATCAGCTGGCAAAAACAAAATACACAATATAAGCGGATAAAAATAACTGAACGCTAACTGAACACATCACTAGCGCCAAAGGATTGTACACTAAAATACTATTATGGGGCCATTGCCTTACTGTAAAGGCCAGCAGTACATATTGACGATGATCGACAGATTTACCAGATGGCCTGAAGTCTGCCCAATGCCTGATATATCCGCAGACACAGTTGCCCGCTGTTTCATCAGCACTTGGATATCCAGGTATGGCGTACCACAAACCATTGTGTCCGACCGAGGCTCACAGTTCACCTCTCGCCTGTGGCAACAAATCACGGCACGTCTCGGGGCTGAATCACTGCACACCACTGCCTACAACCCCAGCGCCAACGGCCTCGTCGAACGCCTTCACCGACAACTCAAATGTGCGCTACGCGACTGTCCAAATTGGATCGACCGCCTTCCAATCGTGATGCTGGGAATACGCGCCTCTGTCAAAGAATCGGTACAGTGCTCATCAGCATAGCTGGTTTTAGGCACACCTTTACGACTGCCAGGTGAAATGTTCGCCAACATGAGTGATATTTCACCCCAACAGGTCGCACGAGAACTGGCGGAGCACTTCGCAAGGATCCGCCCAGTACAGAGCAGGCCAACGACCACAGCTGTCACATTTACTCTGCCTGCGCTCAACACTGCAGAATACGTGTTTGTGCGTAACGACGGCCACCGTCGTCCTTTGCAGCCTGTCTACACTGGTCCGTACCGCGTGCTCAAGCGCACACCAAAAACATTTACGATTGAACGAAACGGCGAGGACACAATCTGCGTGGACCGACTACGACCGGCTTTCTTGGAAAACGCTTCCATCAGCTTTCCACAAGAAACCGCTGTATCCATCTTCCAGCCGCAATCTGCCTCCAGCAAAACTCCTGCGCGAAACTGCTCCGGATCAAGAATCCCGGTTCTGCGCACGCGTATCACTCGTTCCGGTCGTGTTGTCCGCCCCCCAGTCCGTTTTTCTCCTTGAACTGGAGGGGGGCTCCTGTGGCGCCTGTGCAAATGTAAATCAAAAACATTTGCCCATACACCACAAACACACACTCTACCAGCGCTTCAGCGGTACGCGTCCCGGAGGTGTATGTCCCATGCACACAGACACACACCACGGATAAACACCAGCCAGCCCGCACCAACTCGGTACAGTATCGCGTCCCGGAGGTGTATGTCCCCTGCACACAGACATACACCACGTACAAACACCAGTCAGTGCGCACCAACCCTCTTCAGTGTCTGGGCCAACATCTGGTTCGCATTCGCCTGACCACATCCTCACCCAGGGATGCAGCAGCCATCGAGGGCAACATCTGGTCCACAGCCGTGCGCCCAGACCATATGTGACCCAGAACACCAGGCGACAACATACGCACATACACACACATTCCCAATCACACACGCCAGCGACGTATAAAACACCGTCACACACACACTTCCACAAACCAGTCCACAGAACTCACCCTGTTGCTGGCTCGCTCTGTTGTTCACCATTGCTTGTGTTTTGTTTCGCCACAGTAAGTAACCGCCTCTGAACGGTGATCTCTTGTGAATATATATTGTGTTGTCGTCCCCCATTGTGTCGTTCGCCAGACCCAGGGGGGTTGCAACACGCCAAAGGATTATATACCAAAATAAACTTGACTATCGCTCGTAGTTATTGTTTACGATCAGTTGTTGTTTGCGATTCATACAGGAAGTCTTATAATACGAAAATACATTGAAAATATAAACACTTACTTATAAACAAAGCGACGCAAGTTTATACGTGCATAAACAACGAATCACATGAGTTGACCATCTAGTGATGAGCCAAGTATTGATACTGAAATTATATCGATACCACTTTCCGATTCCGATACTCACGTATACCGATACCAAACCCCCCCCCCCAGTTTACGCAAGTAAATTCACAAATCAACCACATAATCTTGCAAGTATGCCGGCTTTCGGCGGCGCCGCTGTGGCCGTTCCGCGGGTGACGTGGACGGTGTATCTGGTGTGGCCGCGTCGTTAGGTCCGTCTGGAAAGTCGGGCCGTCCTCCTGAGGCGTCATCGACTCCGCGTCTGGTGCCGGAGACACCGATATAGAGGGCGACTGTCGTGGTGGCCGTGCGCGCGGAGACAATGGTAACGACGCACGGGTTGGTGATGACGGTGTGCTTGGTGACGACGATGAGGGTAGCGGCGATGAGCGTTCGGCGGGCGAAGCGTCCAGCATCAGGGATGTGCGCGATTCGGAATTTCCGGATCGGGACAGCGCAATCTGTTGATCTCCGGTCTGCTGACGTTTGGAGTCCTGCCGACTGCGCTCCGCCCGCTGACCTGTCGTGATGTCCGGAATGCCGTGCCGACCACTGGACAGCTCCCCGATGTGTCGCAAGAACTGGCGATTTCGGAGCGTACCCCTACCGGATCCGTCTACCTTCACCATGTACTGGTCATGAGGCAGGGTCTCGACGATCGTGCCGGACCGGTCCCAGTGGTTGCGGTGGCGCACTGTCTGGTTCTGGATTAAAACCCTGGAGCCGGGTACCAGGGGGCGCATACATCGAGTACGCCGGTGGAGACTATTGAATTACCTGGCAAACCTCACGCGTAGGGCGTCCTCTTGTTGTCGCCAGGTGTCCCGCCACACTGGGTGAACATTGTTTCGACTAAACACTTGTGTTCTTGGTGGAACAGGAAGCAGATCATTGGTGGGTCGTCCGAATGCGATATGTGATGGCGACAAACCTGTCTCGGGATCGGGCGTGTTCCGATATTGCAGCAGCCCCGCTGCCACGGCCTCTGTTTGCACACAACCGTCGTTGTTCGTATTGGTCAATAGCAGTCGTCTCATCGATTTAACCGCGACTTCCACTCGTCCGTTGGATAGAGGGAAGTACGCGGAGGACAGTCGATGATGCACGCCCCACCGTGCCAGGAACTCCGTGGTTTCCTTAGCGGTAAACTCCGATCCGCCGTCGGTGCTTAGCTCTAGCGGGACGCCGAATGTGGCAAAACAATGGATGAGTGTCTTGATGGCACCTTTGGCACCGTCTGATGCTGTGACAATGTGCGGCCAGCCGCTGAAGCGATCAACTATCACGATATATCCTGTGCCACGTATGGAAAAGAAGTCAGCTGCTATCGCCTGGAATGGCTGGTGTGGCGTTTGAGACTGTATTGGGGGCATTCGTGACTGCGATGGAGCTATGCGCCAGCATTGTTGACACTGGTTTCGCGTGCTCTCTATGTCCTTGGTGATACCTGGCCAAAATACGGTCTGTTGCGCCCGACTGAACATCCGGCTGTTGCCCTGATGAGCAGCATGAAGAATCTGGAGCACTTCTTTGCGTAAAGCTTCAGGAATTAAAGCGCGAGACCCGTGCATGATAACATCGTGGACGACGGACAGGACGTCGCGGTGTTGCCAATAGGCTTGAACGGTTCCAGTAAGATGATCGCGAGATGAAGGGAAACCCGACTGTATGATGGAAATTAGCGTTCGCAAGTCGTCGTCTGCAGCCGTTGAAGTCTTAAGCCGCTCCCAGGTGACCGCACCAAGTTTGGCGGCCCCAGTCTTCACTGTCGCTATCACGTCAGACTCAACGGTCCAGTCGTTGACGTCACGCGTTCGTAGGCGCAAAACGCGCCCTACGAACGCGTCTATTTATAAATAGACGTCTTACGTAGGCAGCTGTCGGTCGTGCAATGTTGTGTTGTATTGTAGTAATTGTACAACAGCAACAAAAACGACAACATATATTTAGTATAGCGTACATATTCAGTTACAGGCGCGAAAAATGCAAAACAGACAGAAACAGCGTAGCAAGTAGGTGGTATGCACAAGCAGCAAGCAGCAAGTGCGACATTTCGGAGAAGATGCCCGCCAGTTAAAAGTCAACAAAAATCATGTATTTATGCAGCAAAAATTATTTATTACTGCAATCGGTAGAATTCTGCGATGCCAGTCATCATTTTGTCGTACAGATTTATATCCCGGAGCAGGAGCAAATACAGTTTGGAAATTCTTGTTGAGTGCACGTCCGATCCGTGAAAAATAGTGATCAAATTAATTCACTGATAACCTAACCCAGCCTAACCAAACTTCTAGAGAGCTATCACGCGCGTGTGCCGATTTTCCATCAGTGGCGGGCATCTCCTACAAAATATGCGAAAAGTGGAGACTTTTACAGCAGCTATATTCTCCCTTCAGATTGTATTGCATTTCTGCCGTCTCTTCCAATATATAGTGTTTTATATAGTGTTTAGTGTTCCAATATATAGCGTTAATATGTGGTGTTTTATCAGCTGTGCGGTTAGCATATACAATTATCACAACGGAGTGTGATCCGAAACGCAGTGGCGGCCCCAGAATATTTTTGGTGGGGGGCTAACGGGGATCTAATGATAAAAATGTGGGTGCTTGGTGCAAAAACACATGCGGAAAAAGACTGTAAATATTCATGGTCTGCATCTTTTTGTAGGGGGGGGGGCTCTCGGGAGGACGTAACCTATACTTGGGGGAGGTTTCAGGCCATTCAAGCGCCCCCCTTCCTGGCGACGCCATTGCCCAAAAGAATCATGATGAGTGTGGTCTGAGCTGCTCTGACAGTGTCTATCAAAGATGATGTAGATTGCAGATTTAACCAGACCAAAGCCGTGGAAACCGCAGCCCGCACCGGGCGGGTAGCTCCGAGTGTTGAGGGACCTGGTTGCCCCACGCTTGACATTGGAATGTATAAAAAAAAACGCATAAATGCAAGGTAAGGCCCCAGGAGACCGAGGGGCTCATAACTGTATTTTCCCAAAGTAACACCTCTATTATAATGGTGTTTTATTTATAATGAGAATCCCAATTATTGCTTTCGAGGGGGGCATAAAACCTTGCAACGGTTCTGCAACAAGATATTTGCAACAACTTAGTGAAGCTTATTGCAACATATGCAAAATTATGTATTTCTTACCAAAAATGGCTGTGTTGGTAATATCTGGCAGATGATTTCAATATGGAAATTAGAACATAAGCCGCTTTGATGAATTTATCTGGCTATATTATGTCGATACTAACCTTAGTTGATCACCGCCTAAATCTACATGTAAATTTTTCTGCTAAGCATTGCATTATGATCGTTGGACTTCTCATTCCCAGTTGTCATTCTGTTTGTGTGTGTGTGTGTGTGTGTGTGTGAGTACGTATGTGTACGTGTGTGGGTGTGTGTATGCATGTGTATGTGGTGTTTGTTTGTGAGTATGTGTGTGAGTGTGTGCTGGTGTTTTGAATTTTATATAATATAATTGTGTATTGGTATTTTAAATTTATGTATTATTTTTGTATTTTGTATATTGGTTTTGTATTTTGTATATTATTCTTGTATTTTGTATAATATTTTTGTATTTTGTATATTATTTTTGTATTTTGTATATTTGTTGTTGTTTTTTCTTCTTGTATTTTGTATATTATTTTTGTATTCTGTATATTTTTTGTTGTTTTTTTCATCTTGTATTTTGTATATTATTTTTGTATTTCGTATTTTATGTAATATAATTCTATTTTCGTATGTTGAACACCTAATCAGTCGTTGATGAGTCCGCCATGAAATTTTCTTGATTTGTCCCGCTGTGGCGTATATATACCGTACATACCGAGCCTGGTGTGTGTGTGTCATGCGCATTCGAGATGTAATATGTTTAAATTGCGCTATATATAAACGGTTTAATAAATGAGATGAAAATGAGCATATTGCGCGTAGGAATTGCACCGTTTCGGAATCAGCCCTGATTTTCACTTTCTGCTTGATTAAATTTGCTTTTAACCTTGAGTTTTTATTGTTTCCGTTTACCGGCACTATTTTTTCATTCAGACGGTAAAAAGAATGGAGTGATCGCGTGTTTTCTACAGAGCCAACATCTAGTCACACACATGCCGACATAAAGAGCTAGAGAGCCTTGCAAAGTCTTCCTTGAAAACATTTTCCACTGCTCTACACAAACACCTACTCATCTCTGACACGGCGCATTGAACATTCCGCTGTCTGGTCAGGCTCAGCCCTGCTACTGGTAACCATGTAACTCCAGTACAACTAGATTCATGGTCGAGTCGTCGGCGACTAAACCGGTTCCCCTGACTGGTCTGCAGTGAGCAGGGTGGCTAGACACCGTACAGGGCGAACAACAATACCTGATCAAGAGCGGATGAGCTACTTGCTGGTCATCTACCATCTAACAACACTTGCACCTGTGCAAACTTGACTCTCATTTATTATTGTTTGTTTGTGTCTTTTTTCCGGTGTATTCTACCTGTCTCCCTAATGTCGTCTTCTTCCACTTTACGCGCCTGTGTGTGTTGATATTTGTTTGCTCTAGCAAATACACGCTTTTGTGCGTGTTGCAAGTGGCTGCAATGAGTGTGCGCGAGCGCGGTTGTCCGAGAGATTCCGCCGTCTACAACCCGTCGTCTTCTTCCGATAAAGCCGTATCGTTCTTTTCGGCCGCTGATTGTGAAGACAAGGCGTCCACTCCGGAACAATCCGTTCAAGATGATGATGGTGTCGGTTTGAAGGGAGACTATGGCAACGTGGCTCTGCTGTTACTGCTCTACATGCTGCAGGCGAGTGCGTGTCTGCTCTGTGTATTTATGTGTATATAAAGATTAACGGTCAAGGGCCTCAAGTGACAGCTGCTACACGGAAAGAAGTCGAAGCTTATTAACACACTCAAGTGTGCCCCGTGTAGTTCGCTGCCACCGCAGAATCGACCCTCTCCACGCTATGGCACCACAAGAACGGAATACGTATTAGAGAGGGCCACCTCCCCAGAATGCATGGCACCACACATGACTGATATCTGGTACCATCATTTACTGCTGGGTGGACATGGACTGTTCAATTATAGAATTCGCCCAAAGAAACTCTCCTCCGCCGGGTTATAAATATGTGAATACCTTTGTGTGTATGGGATGGCAGGGAATTCCGCTGGGACTGGGGGCCGCTGTGCCTTTGTTATTGCAGAACCGCGGCGCCAGCTACAGCGAACAGGCCGGCTTCAGCTTGGCCTATTGGCCGTTCAGTCTCAAGCTGCTGTGGGCACCGATAGTTGACGCGCTCTACATCCGCCGATGCGGCCGTCGCAAAACCTGGTTTGTGCCCGTGCAGTACGCTATCGGAGTGTTTCTTCTAGTGCTTGCCGGCAACTCTGATTGGATGATGAGTGACGGCGGTGCCAGCGGAGTGAATGGCGTAAACTCTGCGACCACAACTCCTACCGCTCTTGATAATTCGTCTCTGCCGTCGTTGGCGCCCAATTCAACTCATGAGACCCAGTCGCAGTCCCAACAGGACAGGCCCAACGTGCCGCTGTTGACGGTCGTGTTTTTTGCGCTCAACTTTCTGGCGGCCACACAGGACATTGCCGTGGACGGGTGGGCGTTGACAATTCTGCACCGGCGCAATATTGGCTACGCTAGCACGTGTAATATTGTCGGGCAAACGGGCGGATTTTTTCTGGGTTTTGTCGTGTTTGTGGCACTGGAGTCGGCCGACTTTTGCAACAATTATCTGCGAAGTCATCCCCAACCCACTGGCCTTGTGACCTTCTCAGGTGTGTCTGTATTTCTAGACGCGTTTTTGTCTAACATCACCTCTTTTGTGATACATATATATCCAGCATAGACAACAACAGCAAATGATATGAGAACACATTCAAATGGTGAGCTGCTACATTTGTGTGTGTGTGTGTGTGTGTGTGTGTGTGTGTGTTTGTTTATGTGTGTACGAGTGGAGGCTTTGTGATATTCTGGGCGGTGATATTCTTGGTCGTCACCACACTGGTGATGTTGTTCAAGCGCGAGACGTGCAGGTCCACGGAGCAACACAAGCAACACACCACCAGTCCTGCCACCAGCAAGGACTCCACTGAGGTGGCAGACTCCAACACAGACTCCAGTGATACGGCAGGCATTTTGCAGACCTATCTCCAACTGTGGCGCATCACACGTCTGTCTTCCATGCGAATTTTCATTGTTATTCTCCTCACACACAAGGTACATGCAAAGTTGTGGTATATTCATGCAATGTTTTGTGTGTAGACATCAATGACACTTGTGAGACCGATTGTATCTTTTCTGGGTGGCCAAAACTATTCCATTTGTTAACAGATTATTTACATTCACGAGAATCTCACCATGTTTGGCTGCTCTATAGAATATTTCTGCATTTCAGGCCACAACATTTACGGTAACGACCTCACTGATTCTGCAGCAAGGCGTGCTATTTCCCGTGAAAACATCACTATCCCTCCCTTATAGGCATCTTACCTATTTCCAAGGGTACAACATCTAATCGGGGATCTCTACCTCTCCAAACTTTTCTCCAGCACGTCGGACAATATTTACTGCATCCAACATTGTATGAAACACAGACACAAAATTCCACGTCGGTCTAGAATGATCGATGAAGTTATCATCCGAGTAAGAGCCGGACACACACACATCACACATAGACACTTGCTGAGCCGTGAGGACAATGAGGACACACCACCATTGTCTTACGCTTGACTTGACTACATATAATATGTCTCCAAGTACATCACTCTACAATATACATGCATATTATATAACAAATATATTTTTATTGAACCTCTTGGTTATGAGGAGTTGATGGAAACAGTTTTGGGGCTTCAGCCCTCTGATCCCCCCTCTGGATCCGCCAGTGTATATACGTCTGTTCAATTTTGTCTATCATGCTCTTAGCTATACTGACACTTGCTTCGCATAATATATAAACATACATATTGTATTGTCTTGTTTTCATCCTCCATCCTGTCATCGCACCATTCAATATTTGGCGCTAAATCAAATACACGTTGCTGCTCTTATTGATATCTTTCGGTTCACTTCTCTCTCATATGTATGTTTGTTTGTGTTTGTTTGAGCAGGTCGGGTTCGCAGCTTTTGATTCTATCACCTCGTTGAAGCTGCTGGAAGCTGGTGTACCCCGGCAGAGGATGGCTATGCTTGCTGCGCCATTGACGTTATTGCATGTCCTGGTTCCGCTGATGCTAAGTCGACGCGCTAATGGACCTCGACCGCTGTCGATGTGTTTGAACGCAGTGCCGTTTCGGTAAGCCGTTTCTGTCGCAGTGATGGCGTGTTTGTTATATCCAGGGGACAAGGTTGCCTCACTCATGCTATTGAAACCTATATATATATGAAACAGATCCTCTATCTGTCTGTCTCTCTGTCTGTCCCTCCACTTGCCTTGGTCCATTTTCCGCCAGCTACTCCTCCGGAATATATCATAAAGCGGCGTAGAAAAGTCCCCAGCTTAATGAAGACCGAGGGGCTGCTCGTAACTGTATTTTGCCAAAGTCTAACCTCTATTATAATGGTGCTTTACTTATAATGAGGGCGACTGGTATTGCCTTTGGGGAAGAACTTTGGGACATAAGAACTCGCATCGGATCTGATCTGAATTATGTTGGAAATCTAAACAAACAAGCTTAGCCACTCGCTAAATGAACGTAAACATCGAAATGTATGTATGAGTTTTATCTTCGTATGAGTATGTATGAGTTTTATCTTCGTCAATATTTTCCCCTTTGTCAGGGTGGGATTTGCGAAAAATGAACCACAAGTTTTAGTAAGGGGAACCAGAGTGGAAAAGGTTGAGAGCCAATGTATGTTTATATATTTATTATGTTTATAAACTTATATGCTTGTGTGTCGTTTGTAGGTTGTTGATGGGCGTTTTGGTGGCCGTGTTTGTCTACTACACGCCGACATTTCGAGTTGCGGCGGCAGCTGGTAGCGACGCCAGCGCCATCTACCCGTCCTCCTACTACTGGCTATGGTTGTTGATAGAGAGTGTCGAACAAATGACCAACTGCATCATGTACGTGCCGTTGGTAACGTTTTTTGCGCGCATCGCCGATCCGAATGTGGGTGGAACCAACATGACTCTGCTGACCACGGTCTTCAATCTGGGCAAGTGAAGAGGGAGTAATAGAAAAAAGCCAAAACATATTCACAGACATAATGGATCACTATTTATATTACAGAGAATCACACGACCATGGATCGCGAACGCGTAAAATACGTACAAATTGAACATATCTCAACAACAGTGCTAAAGGTTAAATGTTGAAGGTAAAGGCCTCAAGTGACAGCTGCTACACGGGAAGAAGTCGAAGCTTATGAACACACACATATGTGTCCCGTGCAGCTCGCTGCCAACGCAGAACCGACCCTCTCCACGCTATGACCCCACAAGAACGGAAGACGTATTAGAGAGGACCACCTCCCCAGAATGCATGACACAACACATGACTGATATCCGGTACCATCATTTACTACTGGGTGGACAGCGGCTGTTGGATTATATAATTCGCCCAGAGAAATTCTCCTCCGCCGGGATTCGAACCACGGACCTTCCGCTTGTGAGGCGGTTGTGCTACCACTACACCACGGGGTCTAAAAATACTATATCAAACTGTGAAGTTTTTCTTCTAGAAAGATCGTACATTGTGGCCGTAACAACTGTGCTCTATCTGTCTGTCAGCTGGCATATGGCCCGCGTCGTTGGTGCTTTGGCTCATGGACAGACTGACGTGGTCTCATTGCAGCAACAATACAAGTCTCTCATGTCACTCGAAGTCACTCAAACAAGTGCGTTTTTTTTTCTCCTCTTTCTGCTTAACTCTTCATAAATCTTTTTAATTTTTGTGTGCAAAATTGTTTATCAGTGTATGAAAATTGATGCAAAAATTTAATTTGTTCTTTTTAACGTTTCAATATAATTTTAATAATATAATTTGATGAATGATATAATTTTAATAATATAATTCGATGAATAATATAATTTTAATAATATAATTGATGAATTATATAATTTTAATACTTTATGACAATATTTATTATTCTAAACTTTGAATAAACAAATTTTTAACATTTAAATGAATTTTAAGAACTTAAATAAATAACATAATTGATCATTTTGAAATTTTTTATTTTTTACGCTGTGGTCGTTTGATGTGTTTGATGTGTTCATATTTAGTCTTGTGAGGCGGGCGGAGGTTCATGTATTATTGACGTGGACGGTTATTATGTGGAGTCGGCATGCTGTTGTGTGCTGGGCATCATATGGCTGTTTTGCGTACGACGACGCATGAAGCGATTGCAATTACTTGACGTATCGGCGTGGCGGTGTCCTTTGCCTCATGACTAGCTACTTATGACTAGTTACTCATGACTAGACGTTAGTCACGCGGTGTACAGGCAGTGACCACGCGATACATCTGGTGTAGAATATTTTCCGATGTTTGCTGATGAAATAAACTATACAATATTAGTGCGTATGCACACGTCGATTGTAGTCATATGATACAGCAGACGATGAAATGAATATGCACTAAATCATATGAAGTGAACAACCGCAATACTGAATACTATTTATCCCGCGAAACTTCAGAGCTCAATATATAAAAAACAACACGACATTCACACCGCCTAACAGGATAACTCGAAGCACCTATATGCACCGTTCTTACATACTCAAATAACACTCCTAGATCTAGAGTCATATTTGAAACTCAGACTCATACTCATTCATGAAACTAAATGTGTCAACCAGTGCTGCGCATACAGCCACGCACGCATTCAGAAACACAAAAATATGTTTACATTTAAGTACAGTCGACATTCCACATAACGGACCTCCAAATAGTGGTTTTTTCCTTGGTCCCGAACAAAAGCCTATCAAATACGTGTTCACTCCTCCAAAGAGCGGGATTTGAACATCCGAATAGCGGAAACCTTAAAATAGCGGAATGTCCGATTCATCTTCACTGATAGCACACCTTCAAAAATCGCAAAACGACGGTTCTGTGTGATTCTTAAATAGAGGATACATATTAAGACAATCTTGCAGGAGCGGAGCAACCACACATACACACTAGCTGATCAAAAAACCTTCTGGTATGGGTGGACCATGTAATTCCAACGGAATGATATCAGCTGGAAAAAACAAAATACACAACATAAGCCGATAAAAATAACTGAACACTAACTGAACACATCACTAGCGCCAAAGGATTGTACACTAAAATACTATTATGGGGTCATTGCCTTACTGTAAAGGCCAGCAGTACATATTGACGATGATCGACAGATTTACCAGATGGCCTAAAGTCTGCCCAATACCTGATATATCCGCAGACACAGTTGCCCGCTGTTTCATCAGCACTTGGATATCCAGGTATGGCGTACCACACACCATTGTGTCTGACCGAGGCTCACAGTTCACCTCTCGACTGTGGCAATCACTGCACGTCTCGGGGCTGAATCACTGCACACCACTGCCTAGAACCCCAGCGCCAACGGCCTCGTCGAACGCCTTCACCGACAACTCAAATGTGCGCTACGCGACTGTCCAAATTGGATCGACCACCTTCCAATCGTGATGCTGGGAATACGCGCCTCTGTCAAAGAATCGGTACAGTGCTCATCAGCACAGCTGGTTTTAGGCACACCTTTACGACTGCCAGGTGAAATGTTCGCCAACATGAGTGATATCTCATCCCAACAGAGCAGGCCAACGACCACAGCTGTCACATTTACTCTGCCTGCGCTCAACACTGCAGAATACGTGTTTGTGCGTAACGACGGCCACCGTCGTCCTTTGCAGCCTGTCTACACTGGTCCGTACCGCGTGCTCAAGCGCACACCAAAAACATTTACGATTGAACGAAACGGCGAGGACACAATCTGCGTGGACCGACTACGACCGGCTTTCTTGGAAAACGCTTCCATCAGCTTTCCACAAGAGACCGCTGTATCCATCTTCCAGCCGCAATCTGCCTCCAGCAAAACTCCTGCGCGAAACTGCTCCGGATCGAGAATCCCGGTTCTGCGCACGCGTATCACTCGTTCCGGTCGTGTTGTCCGCCCCCCAGTCCGTTTTTCTCCTTGGACTGGAGGGGGGCTCCTGTGGCGCCTGTGCAAATGTAAATCAAAAACATTTGCCCATACACCACAAACACACACTCTACCAGCGCTTCAGCGGTACGCGTCCCGGAGGTGCATGTCCCCTGCACACAGACACACACCACGGATAAACACCAGCCAGCCCGCACCAACCCGGTACAGTATCGCGTCCCGGAGGTGTATGTCCCCTGCACACAGACATACACCACGTACAAACACCAGTCAGTGCGCACCAACCCTCTTCAGTGTCTGGGCCAACATCTGGTTCGCATTCGCCTGACCACATTCTCACCCAGGGATGCAGCAGCCATCGAGGGCAACATCTGGTCCACAGCCGTGCGCCCAGACCATATGTGACCCAGAACACCAGGCGACAACATACGCACATACACACACATTCCCAATCACACACGCCAGCGACGTATAAAACACCGTCACACACACTCTTCCACAACCAGTCCACATAACTCACCCTGTTGCTGGCTCGCTCTGTTGCTCATCATTGCTTGTGTTTTGTTTCGCCACAGTAAGTAACCGCCTCTGAACGGTGATCTCTTGTGAATATATATTGTGTTGTCGTCCCCCATTGTGTCGTTCGCCAGACCCAGGGGGGTTGCAACACGCCAAAGGATTATATACCAAAATAAACTTGACTATCGCTCGTAGTTATTGTTTACGATTAGTTGTTGTTTGCGATTCATACAGGAAGTTTTATAATACGAAAATACATTGAAAATATAAACCCTTACTTATAAACAAAGCGACGCAAGTTTATACGTGCATAAACAACGAATCACATGAGTTGACCATCTAGTGACGAGCCAAGTATGGATACTCAAATGATATCGATACCACTTTCCGATTCCGATACTCACGTATACCGATACCAACATCCCCCCCCCCAGTTTACGCAAGTAAATTCACAAATCAACCACATAATCTTGCAAGTATGCCGGCTTTCGGCGGCGCCGCTGTGGCCGTTCCGCGGGTGACGTGGACGGTGTATCTGGTGTGGCCGCGTCGTTAGGTCCGTCTGGAAAGTCGGGGCCGTCCTCCTGAGGCGTCATCGACTCCGCGTCTGGTGCCGGAGACACCGATATAGAGGGCGACTGTCGTGGTGGCCGTGCGCGCGGAGACTGTGGTAACGACGCACGGGTTGGTGATGACGGTGTGCTTGGTGACGACGATGAGGGTAGCGGCGATGAGCGTTCGGCGGGCGAAGCGTCCAGCATCAGGGATGTGCGCGATTCGGAATTTCCGGATCGGGACAGCGCAATCTGTTGATATCCGGTCTGCTGACGTTTGGAGTCCTGCCGGCTGCGCTCCGCCCGCTGCCCTGTCGTGATGTCCGGAATGCCGTGCCGACCACTGGACAGCTCCCCGATGTGTCGCAAGAACTGGCGATTTCGGAGCGTACCCCTACCGGATCCGTCTACCTTCACCATGTACTGGTCATGAGGCAGGGTCTCGACGATCGTGCCGGACCGGTCCCAGTGGTTGCGGTGGCGCACTGTCTGGTTCTGGATTAAAACCCTGGAGCCGGGTGCCAGGGGGCGCATACATCGAGTACGCCGGTGGAGACTATCGAATTGCCTGGCAAACCTCACGCGTAGGGCGTCCTCTTGTTGTCGCCAGGTGTCCCGCCACACTGGGTGAACATTGTTTCGACTAAACAATTGTGTTATTGGTGGAACAGGAAGCAGATAATTGATGGGTCGTCCTAATACGATATGTGATGGCGACAAACTTGTCTCGGGATTGGGCGTGTTCCGATATTGCAGCAGCCCCGCTGCCACGGCCTCTGTTTGCACACAACCGTCGTTGTTCGTATTGGTCAATAGCAGTCATTTCGTCGATTTAACCGCGACTTCCACTCGTCCGTTGGATAGAGGGAAGTACGCGGAGGACAGTCGATGATGCCCCACCTTGCCAGGAACTCCGTGGTTTCCTTAGCGGTAAACTCCGATCCGCCGTCGGTGCTTAGCTCTAGCGGGACGCCGAATGTGGCAAAATAATGGATGAGTGTCTTGATGGCACCTTTGGCACCGTCTTATGCTGTGACAATGTGCGGCCAGCCGCTGAAGCGATCAACTATCACGAGATATCCTGTGCCACGTATGGAAAATAAGTTTGCTGCTATCGCCTGAAATGGCTGGTGTGGCGTTTGAGACTGTATTGGGGGCATTCGTGACTGCGATGGAGCTATGCGCCAGCATTGTTGACACTGGTTTCGCGTGCTCTCTATGTCCTTGGTGATACCTGGCCAAAATACGGTCTGTTGTGCCCGACTGAACATCCGGCTGTTGCCCTGATGAGCAGCATGAAGAACTTGGAGCACTTCTTTGCGTAAAGCTTCAGGAATTAAAGCGCGACACCCGTGCATGATAACATCGTGGACGACGGACAGGACGTCGCGGTGTTGCCAATAGGCTTGAACGGTTCCAGTAAGATGATCGCGAGATGAAGGGAAACCCGACTGTATGATGGAAATTAGCGTTCGCAAGTCGTCGTCTGCGGCCGTTGAAGTCTTAAGCCGCTCCCAGGTGACCGCACCAAGTTTGGCGGCCCCAGTCTTCACTGTCGTTATCACGTCAGACTCAACGGTCCAGTCGTTGACGTCACGCGTTCGTAGGCGCAAAACGCGCCCTACGAACGCGTCTATTTATAAATAGACGTCTTACGTAGGCAGCTGTCGGTCGTGCATTGTTGTGTTGTATTGTAGTAATTGTACAACAGCAACAAAAACGACAACATATATTTAGTATACCGTACATATTCAGTTACAGGCGCGAAAAATGCAAAACAGACAGAAACAGCGTAGTAAGTAGGTGGTATGCACAAGCAGCAAGCAGCAAGTGCGACATTTCGGAGAAGATGCCCGCAGTTGAAAGTCAACAAAAATCATGTATTTATGCAGCAAAAATGATTTATTACTGCAATCGGTAGAATTCTGCGATGCCAGTCATCATTTTGTCGTACAGACTTATATCCCGGAGCAGGAGCAAATACAGTTTGGAAATTCTTGTTGAGTGCACGTCCGATCCGTGAAAAATAGTGATCAAATTAATTCACTGAAAACCTAACCCAGCCTAACCAAACTTCTAGAGAGCTATCACGCGCGTATGCCGATTTTCCATCAGTGGCGGGCATCTCCTACAAAATATGCGAAAAGTGGAGACTTTTACAGCAGCTATATTCTCCCTTCAGATTGTATTGCATTTCTGCCGTCTCTTCCAATATATAGTGTTTTATATAGTGTTTAGTGTTCCAATATATAGCGTTAATATGTGGTTTTTTATCAGCTGTGCGATTAGCATATACAATTATCACAACGGAGTGTGATCCGAAACGCAGTGGCGGCCCCAGAATATTTTTGGTGGGGGGCTAACGGGGATCTAATGATAAAAATGTGGGTGCTTGGTGCAAAAACACATGCGGAAAAAGACTGTAAATATTCATGGTCTGCATCTTTTTGTAGGGGGGGGGGGCTCTCGGGAGGACGAAACCTATACTTGGGGGAGGTTTCAGGCCATTCAAGCGCCCCCCTTCCTGGCGACGCCATTGCCCAAAAGAATCATGATGAGTGTGGTCTGAGCTGCTCTGACAGTGTCTATCAAAGATGATGTAGATTGCAGATTTAACCATACCAAAGCCGTGGAAACCGCAGCCCGCACCGGGCGGGTAGCTCCGAGTGTTGAGGGACCTCGTTGCCCCACGCTTGACATTGGAATGTATAAAAAAGAAACGCATAAATGCAAGGTAAGGCCCCAGTAGACCGAGGGGCTCATAACTGTATTTTCACAAAGTAACACCTCTATTATAATGGTGTTTTATTTATAATGAGAATCCCAATTATTGCTTTCGAGGGGGGCATAAAACCTTGCAACGGTTCTGCAACAAGACATTTGCAACAACTTAGTGAAGCTTATTGCAACATATGTAAAATTATGTATTTCTTACCAAAAATGGCTGTGTTGGTAATATCTGGCAGATGATTTCAATATGGAAATTAGAACATAAGCCGCTTTGATGAATTTATCTGGCTATATTATGTCGATACTAACCTTAGTTGATCACCGCCTAAATCTACATGTAAATTTTTCTGCTAAGCATTGCATTATGATCGTTGGACTTCTCATTCCCAGTTGTCATTCTGTGTGTGTGTGTGTGTGAGTGTGTGAGTACGTATGTGTACGTGTGTGGGTGTGTGTATGCATGTGTATGTGGTGTTTGTTTGTGAGTATGTGTGTGTGTGTGTGTGCTGGTGTTTTGAATTTTATATAATATAATTGTGTATTGGTATTTTAAATTTATGTATTATTTTTGTATTTTGTATATTGGTTTTGTATTTTGTATAATATTTTTGTATTTTGTATATTATTTTTGTATTCTGTATATTTGTTGTTGTTTTTTCTTCTTGTATTTTGTATATTATTTTTGTATTCTGTATATTTTTTTTTGTTTTTTTCATCTTGTATTTTGTATATTATTTTTGTATTTCGTATTTTATGTAATATAATTCTATTTTCGTATGTTGAACACCTAATCAGTCGTTGATGAGTCCGCCATGAAATTTTCTTGATTTGTCCCGCTGTGGCGTATATATACCGTATATACCGAGCCTGGTGTGTGTGTGTCATGCGCATTCGAGATGTAATATGTTTAAATTGCGCTATATATAAACGGTTTAATAAATGAGATGAAAATGAGCATATTGCGCGTAGGAATTGCACCGTTTCGGAATCAGCCCTGATTTTCACTTTCTGCTTGATTAAATTTGCTTTTAACCTTGAGTTTTTATTGTTTCCGTTTACCGGCACTATTTTTTCATTCAGAGGGTAAAAAGAATGGAGTGATCGCGTGTTTTCTACAGAGCCAACATCTAGTCACACACATGCCGACATAAAGAGCTAGAGAGCCTTGCAAAGTCTTCCTTGAAAACATTTTCCACTGCTCTACACAAACACCTACTCATCTCTGACACGGCGCATTGAACATTCCGCTGTCTGGTCAGGCTCAGCCCTGCTACTGGTAACCATGTAACTCCAGTACAACTAGATTCATGGTCGAGTCGTCGGCGACTAAACCGGTTCCCCTGACTGGTCTGCAGTGAGCAGGGTGGCTAGACACCGTACAGGGCGAACAACAATACCTGATCAAGAGCGGATGAGCTACTTGCTGGTCATCTACCATCTAACAACACTTGCACCTGTGCAAACTTGACTCTCATTTATTATTGTTTGTTTGTGTCTTTTTTCCGGTGTATTCTACCTGTCTCCCTATTGTCGTCTTCTTCCACTTTACGCGCCTGTGTGTGTTGATATTTGTTTGCTCTAGCAAATACACGCTTTTGTGCGTGTTGCAAGTGGCTGAAATGAGTGTGCGCGAGCGCGGTTGTCCGAGAGATTCCGCCGTCTACAACCCGTCGTCTTCTTCCGATAAAGCCGTATCGTTCTTTTCGGCCGCTGATTGTGAAGACAAGGCGTCCACTCCGGAACAATCCGTTCAAGATGATGATGGTGTCGGTTTGAAGGGAGACTATGGCAACGTGGCTCTGCTGTTACTGCTCTACATGCTGCAGGCGAGTGCGTGTCTGCTCTGTGTATTTATGTGTATATAAAGATTAACGGTCAAGGGCCTCAAGTGACAGCTGCTACACGGAAAGAAGTCGAAGCTTATTAACACACTCAAGTGTGCCCCGTGTAGTTCGCTGCCACCGCAGAATCGACCCTCTCCACGCTATGGCACCACAAGAACGGAATACGTATTAGAGAGGGCCACCTCCCCAGAATGCATGGCACCACACATGACTGATATCTGGTACCATCATTTACTGCTGGGTGGACATGGACTGTTCAATTATAGAATTCGCCCAAAGAAACTCTCCTCCGCCGGGTTATAAATATGTGAATACCTTTGTGTGTATGGGATGGCAGGGAATTCCGCTGGGACTGGGGGCCGCTGTGCCTTTGTTATTGCAGAACCGCGGCGCCAGCTACAGCGAACAGGCCGGCTTCAGCTTGGCCTATTGGCCGTTCAGTCTCAAGCTGCTGTGGGCACCGATAGTTGACGCGCTCTACATCCGCCGATGCGGCCGTCGCAAAACCTGGTTTGTGCCCGTGCAGTACGCTATCGGAGTGTTTCTTCTAGTGCTTGCCGGCAACTCTGATTGGTTGATGAGCGATGGCGGTGCCAGCGGAGTGGATGGCGTATACTCTGCGACCACAACTCCTACCGCTCTTGATAATTCGTCTCTGCCGTCGTTGGCGCTCAATTCAACTCATGAGACCCAGTCGCAGTCCCAACAGGACAGGCCCAACGTGCCGCTGTTGACGGTCGTGTTTTTTGCGCTCAACTTTCTGGCGGCCACACAGGACATTGCCGTGGACGGGTGGGCGTTGACAATTCTGCACCGGCGCAATATTGGCTACGCTAGCACGTGTAATATTGTCGGCCAAACGGGCGGATTTTTTCTGGGTTTTGTCGTGTTTGTGGCACTGGAGTCGGCCGACTTTTGCAACAATTATCTGCGAAGTCATCCCCAACCCACTGGCCTTGTGACCTTCTCAGGTGTGTCTGTATTTCTAGACGCGTTTTTGTCTAACATCACCTCTTTTGTGATACATATATATCCAGCATAGACAACAACAGCAAATGATATGAGAACACATTCAAATGGTGAGCTGCTACATTTGTGTGTGTGTGTGTGTGTTTGTTTATGTGTGTACGAGTGGAGGCTTTGTGATATTCTGGGCGGTGATATTCTTGGTCGTCACCACACTGGTGATGTTGTTCAAGCGCGAGACGTGCAGGTCCACGGAGCAACACAAGCAACACACCACCAGTCCTGCCACCAGCAAGGACTCCACTGATGTGGCAGACTCCAACACAGACTCCAGTGATACGGCAGGCATTTTGCAGACCTATCTCCAACTGTGGCGCATCACACGTCTGTCTTCCATGCGAATTTTCATTGTTATTCTCCTCACACACAAGGTACATGCAAAGTTGTGGTATATTCATGCAATGTTTTGTGTGTAGACATCAATGACACTTGTGAGACCGATTGTATCTTTTCTGGGTGGCCAAAACTATTCCATTTGTTAACAGATTATTTACATTCACGAGAATCTCACCATGTTTGGCTGCTCTATAGAATATTTCTGCATTTCAGGCCACAACATTTACGGTAACGACCTCACTGATTCTGCAGCAAGGCGTGCTATTTCCCGTGAAAACATCACTATCCCTCCCTTATAGGCATCTCACCTATTTCCAAGGGTACAACATCTAATCGGGGATCTCTACCTCTCCAAACTTTTCTCCAGCACGTCGGACAATATTAACTGCATCCAACATTGTATGAAACACAGACACAAAATTCCACGTCGGTCTAGAATGATCGATGAAGTTATCATCCGACTAAGAGCCGGACACACACACATCACACATAGACACTTGCTGAGCCGTGAGGACAATGAGGACACACCACCATTGTCTTACGCTTGACTTGACTACATATAATATGTCTCCAAGTACATCACTCTACAATATACATGCATATTATATAACAAATATATTTTTATTGAACCTCTTGGTTATGAGGAGTTGATGGAAACATTTTTGGGGCTTCAGCCCTCTGATCCCCCCTCTGGATCCGCCAGTGTATATACGTCTGTTCAATTTTGTCTATCATGCTCTTAGCTATACTGACACTTGCTTCGCATAATATATAAACATACATATTGTATTGTCTTGTTTTCATCCTGTCATCGCACCATTCAATATTTGGCGCTAAATCAAATACACGTTGCTGCTCTTATTGATATCTTTCGGTTCACTTCTCTCTCATATGTATGTTTGTTTGTGTTTGTTTGAGCAGGTCGGGTTCGCAGCTTTTGATTCTATCACCTCGTTGAAGCTGCTGGAAGCTGGTGTGCCCCGGCAGAAAATGGCTATGCTTGCTGCGCCATTGACGTTATTGCATGTCCTGGTTCCGCTGATGCTAAGTCGACGCGCTAATGGACCTCGACCGCTGTCGATGTGTTTGAACGCAGTGCCGTTTCGGTAAGCCGTTTCTGTCGCAGTGATGGCGTGTTTGTTATATCCAGGGGACAAGGTTGCCTCACTCATGCTATTGAAACCTATATATATGAAACAGATCCTCTATCTGTCTGTCTCTCTGTCTGTCCCACCACTTGCCTTGGTCCATTTTCTGCCAGCTACTCCTCCGGAATATATCATAAAGCGGCGTAGAAAAGTCCCCAGCTTAATGAAGACCGAGGGGCTGCTCGTAACTGTATTTTGCCAAAGTCTAACCTCTATTATAATGGTGCTTTACTTATAATGAGGGCGACTGGTATTGCCTTTGGGGAAGAACTTTGGGACATAAGAACTCGCATCGGATCTGATCTGAATTATGTTGGAAATTATGTGGGAACCAGAGTGGAAAAGGTTGAGAGCCAATGTATGTTTATATATTTATTATGTTTATAAGCTTATATATGCTTGTGTGTCGTTTGTAGGTTGTTGATGGGCGTTTTGGTGGCCGTGTTTGTCTACTACACGCCGACATTTCGAGTTGCGGCGGCAGCTGGTAGCGACGCCAGCGCCATCTACCCGTCCTCCTACTACTGGCTATGGTTGTTGATAGAGAGTGTCGAACAAATGACCAACTGCATCATGTACGTGCCGTTGGTAACGTTTTTTGCGCGCATCGCCGATCCGAATGTGGGTGGAACCAACATGACTCTGCTGACCACGGTCTTCAATCTGGGCAAGTGAAGAGGGTGTAATAGACAAAAGCCAAAACATATTTACAGACATAACG
Organism: Sacculina carcini; assembly: GCA_916048095.2. Classification (NCBI taxonomy): domain Eukaryota; kingdom Metazoa; phylum Arthropoda; class Thecostraca; family Sacculinidae; genus Sacculina; species Sacculina carcini. The sequence goes on from OU696585.1 coordinate 2,118,197, forward strand.
GATTACTTATTATATTACAGAGCCTCACACGACCATGGATCGCGAACGCGTAAAATACGTACAAATTGAACATATCTCAACAACAGTGCTAAAGGTTAAATGTTGAAGGTAAAGGCCTCAAGTGACAGCTGCTACACGGGAAGAAGTCGAAGCTTATGAACACACACAGATGTGTCCCGTGCAGCTCGCTGCCACCGCAGAACCGACCCTCTCCACGCTATGACCCCACAAGAACGGAAGACGTATTAGAGAGGACCACCTCCCCAGAACGCATGACACAACACATGACTGATATCCGGTACCATCATTTACTACTGGGTGGACAGCGGCTGTTGGATTATATAATTCGCCCAGAGAAATTCTCTTCCGCCGGGATTCGAACCACGGACCTTCCGCTTGTGAGGCGGTTGTGCTACCACTACACCACGGGGTCTAAAAATACTATATCAAACTGTGAAGTTTTTCTTCTAGAAAGATCGTACATTGTGGCCGTAACAACTGTGCTCTCTCTGTCTGTCAGCTGGCAGATGGCCCGCGTCGTTGGTGCTTTTGCTCATGGACAGACTGACGTGGTCTCATTGCAGCAACAATACAAGTCTCTCATGTCACTCGAAGTCACTCAAACAAGTGCGTTCTTATTTGTCTCCTCTTTCTGCTTGACTCTTCATAAATCTTTTTAATTTTTGTGTGCAAAATTGTTTATCTGTGTATGAAAATTGATGCAAAAATTGACTTTGTTCTTTTTAACGTTTCAATATAATTTTAATAATATAATTTGATGAATAATATAATTTTAATAATATAATTTGATGAATAATATAATTTTAATAATATAATTTGATGAATGATATAATTTTAATACTTTATGATAATATTTATTATTCTAAACTTTGAATAAACAAATTTTTAACATTTAAATGAATTTTAAGAACTTAAATAAATAACATAATTGATAATTTTGAAAATTTTCATTTTTTACGCAGTGGTCGTTTGTTGTGTTTGATGTGTTCATATTTAGTCTTGTCAGGCGGGCGGAGGTTCATGTATTATTGACGTGGACGGTTATTATGTGGAGTCGGCATGCTGTTGTGTGCTGGGCATCATATGGCTGTTTTGCGTACGACGACGCATGAAGCGATTGCAATTACTTGACGTATCGGCGTGGCGGTGTCCTTTGCCTCATGACTAGCTACTTATGACTAGTTACTCATGACTAGACGTTAGTCACGCGGTGTACAGGCAGTGACCACGCGATACATCTGGTGTAGAATATTTTCCGATGTTTGCTGATGAAATAAACTATACAATATTAGTGCGTATGCACACGTCGAATGTAGTCATATGATACAGCAGACGATGAAATGAATATGCACTAAATCACATGGAGTGAACAACCGCAATACTGAATACTATTTATCCCGCGAAACTTCAGAGCTCAAAACAGGATAACTCGAAGCACCTATATGCACCGTTCTTACATACTCAAACAAGACTCCTAAATCTAAACTCATATTTCATGAAACTAAATGCGTCAACCAGTGCTGCGCATACAGCCACGCACGCATTCAGAAACACTAGCGGAAAATCTCGCGCACATTTCGCTCTCACACTTTGGTTTAACAATGTCAAATTGTACAAAATTAATGCTGAAACTTGATTTCGGAAGCTATAAGAATAAATGATGTGTCATTACCTCACCTTATATTGCGAAAGCAAATTTTTCGGTGAATCGTCCGCAGATGTAGAGCGGACGACTCTTCCAGGAGAGGCAATCTGTAGATATTGTGAAAAAACGAGGAAATGGGAAGAGAAGGAGGAATGTTTATGAGAATTGAAGGAAAAAGAGGCGAGGATGCTGGTCGATGAACCAAGCAGCGAAGACGAGAATCACACAAGAAACTTTACCTTTCGATTACAAAACAGAATAAACAACACATCCAACCGACGAAAATCTAGCAACGACTTACCAGAGCGACAAGCAAACAGTGTATGAGTCACGAACGAACGCTGACTCAACCTGGCACGTGTTAAAGAGACGCGTGAATGCCTGCAGTGACGTCAGATGTCACGTGACCTACATAGAACCAATCACAGGCCGCGAAACGAACACATACAAACGAACACGGCAAAACCAGCAAACGAAGGTAACCAACAATATTTTATTCTATTACACTTGCCACTTAACGACAAAGCCTCAAAATAAGTAACAATATTCTTAACGTGCGAGCATTTGATGTGTACTACAAAATACCTAGGTATTTACAGGAAGTCTTGGTCGCCCGATTAGACGTTAGCTGAAATACAATTATGACGCAGAGTGTTCGGGTGCAATTCGTTGAATTTGGATTTGGTGGATTTCTTCTGTCGGCTCGTGGTGGTTGGTTTCGTTCAGTTTATTGGTTGTTTTTATGCAGATACTGATTATTTTTTACGATGAAATAGTAGTTCTTGAATGTGAAACGAGGGTTTGTGGTCTGTTTGTCTAATTTATGGCTTGTACCATGCCCGCCCGTACCATGCCCGCCCGTACCATGCCCGTGCTGGCTTGTACCATGCCCGTGAGTTTGAAGCTTGATCATCGTATTTTATTGGGTATTTTGAGTCATCCGTTGTGCGTCTTTTGCTTTTTTGACATTTTTTTATTTTTTTGCTTTGAATAAAAAAATAACTATTTATTGTCTACAGATTGGGAACCCTTTCCTAATATTTTAAGGTCTAAGTTGAAAGTTTATAAACAATCCATACAATAAATACCATAAAAACGTGAATACTATAAAAACGTTGAATTTGACGTATTTCCAAACTACAATATCAAAGTAATATATACTGATGCTGCATTACAGCGTGGTATGTGGATTATGGCTCCACGTTAAATGTGAGGACGCTTCAAATGAGGTGTACAAATTGGTCAACAGGAAGTATGTCAAAATAGTTAAATGGTATTGCGTGAAAGGTGACTTTGTAGCCAGAAAATTTCTCCTCAGCATTGCTAGATTTGATAAGAGAGTTATCTAATTGGAATATAGAATCGGTAAAATAGAGGAAGTGGAAGATATTGGTTACAAATGCCTGACAATAATGCAGCTTTTGTGGCGTTTAGCTCGCCACGGAGCGATACAAATTCACAATGTGAGTGCTTTAGACCGACTGTATTTGTGCACACAAGGAGATACAAGCAAGACAAGCACAGACACACACACACACACACACACACACACACACACACACACACACACACACACACACACACACACACACACACACACACACACACACACACACACACAAGGTCAAACACTCACACTCACACTCACGGACGGACGAACACAACACGACACACAGACATACACATAGCTGCACAGGATACTGCGCTTCTGGCAGGTACCGCCAGGTGGCGCGAGACGCGGTTTCACATGACACGCCACACTCTCAACAATGTCATATATTCCGTGTGTAATGGTTCATAGGGCTCATATACTCATATATGTTTGATTGGCGATTTCAATGCCTCCATATTGACTCATAGTAGAGGCTTTTATCATGGAATCATCACTATATGGAACGTTCTAGCTCGTGGCCCAGCGGAGGCCTCATGCATCAAATAATTCAAGTGCAGTCTGGATATATATATTGGAATAAAATGAACTTCTAGATCGACTGTTTTGTGTAATATGCATAACTATGTTGGCCTATGTAAGTATATGCATAACTTGAGTAAGTAAGTAATACCAAATACGGTAAAAATGTTCTCAACGCTTCTTCAACTGAAAGTTAAAGTTCTACCAAATTATAGCAAATATTTCTATTATCTAAATATATTACAGTGTAAATGCCGCGTTGTCATGGCTACGTAAGTCAGCGATAATCGACAACAATTACACACACTAATGCATCAATCTTGAACGGTCCAGCGCCATGCAAACAATATTCCCACAATTAATATTCACGTAACCTAAATTAGTACTTATAATATTATGCTTGATTTATTAATCAATCAATCAATTTATTTGATATAGCGCTTATATGTACAGAAGCGCGACAAAATGAAAAAGGCAAACACAACGATGGAGTTAGATATGTGACCACAGTATGCTGTCTGCTATACTGGATGCTTGAAGACAAACGTGTGTTTGTATGGCGTCGTAATATGAACGATTACGCGCGGAGATTGATGACAAAAAGACACACATATGACACAAGAACAACAGACTTACCTCGATAAAACATAAAAAATAACAGAGCCATGCGACAGATAGCGACAGACAGGTACATGTCATCAACAGACAGGTACAGGTATATGAGACAGACAGGTACATGTACATAAGACAGGCAAGTACAGGTACATAAGACAGACAGGTACAGGTACATGAGACAGACATGTACATAAGACAGACAGGTAAAGGTACATGAGACAGACAGGTACATGTACATAAGACAGGCAGGTACATGTACATAAGTCAAACAGGTACAGGTACATAAGACAGACAGGTACATGTACACGAGACAGACAGGTACAGGTACACGAGACAGACAGGTACAGGTACATAAGACAGACAGTTACAGGTACATAAGACAGACAGTTACAGGTACATGATACAGACAGGTACATGTCATTAACAGACAGGTACAGGTACACGAGACAGGTACAGGTACATAAGACAGACAGGTACAGGTACATGAGACAGACAGGTACATGTACATAAGACAGGTAAGTACAGGTACATGAGACAGACAGGTACAGGTATATGAGACAGACAGGTACATGTACATAAGACGGACGGGTACAGTTACATGCCATCAACTTAGACGCCTAGTCACCAATAAGATTACATCATTTTTTGGATATGAAACTTTTTACGATCCGTAGTTGAATGGGCGATATAATTTTATTAATAATATTTTGATAATATTCCTAGATATAATACTTGGCTGATACATCGCTCACCCGGCTTGGGCTGCTAACTCCCGGGGGCGATATGAATGTAATTTTGATTGATTTTTCCTTGCAAATATACATGCGCGATGTCATATATTTATACACACGGGCAATGTCTGTCTTGTGTATGAATTGTACCATTTCGTACGCGTCGACTGTGCCTTTCTCATAGCACCGCCTCTCCAGCCAGTGAACCATGTCCACACCGCCGCCGGTCACCGCCGCCGTCGCACAGACGTCTGGCGCTGTCGTTGGCAAGCGAGGCGTATCGACGTGTGCCCGAGTGCCGGCCGCCGATCAGCCAGACGCTCTCATCAAGCGTATCAAAGACGACAACGCGCCATCTGTGCGGCCAGAATTGCAACTAGCGGCGGTGTCTTCGTCGGTGGTTGTGTCGTGTAGTGTGCGAGTGACGCGTGCAGACGCGGTGGCACACAGTGTCTCCATGGCTCCCGCCTCGCTAGCCAATGGTGTGCGGCTGGCGCCAGCAGTCACCGTGGTGTGTGGTGGTGGTGTAGGTGGTGTAATGGTGTCGGCCGGTCGTGCTAGCGATTCAGACAACTACAGGTACTGCACACAAGTTCCGATTATTGGCTCTACACACTCACATACACACACATACACACACACACAAATACACATACACACATATACACATACATTTACTTTACCTTACACATATTACACTTTTTACTTTTCACAAACTTTGCTTTAATATACTTAAATTTAGACATAATTTCTCCCATTCACCAGAGAAAGCGTAACAAAACAGCGAGGGATCGAATAGATTTGGCCAGGCTAGATTAGCAGTAGGTTTATTTTCATGTTTTTTCAAATTTTATTTCTATTAATATTCTCCAAATAAATTAACAAAATATGGATTTGGAAGTCAGTGTGAACGCTATATAAACTGCATGATCGCAATATCCATGCATCTTGATCATCAACACACACACACACACACACACACACGCACACACACACACACGCACAGGCTATAACATTAGAAAACAACAATTCATCACCTATTCGCTTAAAAAAACCACGTAGGTGTGTATGTATGCATGTATATACACGTGTGTGTGTGTGTGTGTGTTGTTTAATCGTTTTTGAGATATACGAGTATAAAGCGCGTTGCAAATATAATCAAATCTTGTAAATGTAATATATGTGTGTGTGCGGGGTAGTGATGTCAGTGGTGACGTCATAGCCAGTGGTGACGTAGTCGATGACGTCACCAATGATGACGAATTCGACGACTTTGATGACGATAACAGCGATGATGACGATGTGGTGGACTCGTGTCAGCTGAGTGCCTTTGCCGACGGCGATGATTCTGCATCGGACTATGAAGGTGCCGTGCTCACACACACACGCACACACACACACACGTCGGTCCATATTGGTACCGGGGCTAAAAGGTGTCAGTTATGTGAAGAGAAATTAAATTTGTTGAAGTTACCGACATATTTTTATTTATCTGTTGATTGTTGTTATGTGTGTACTTATTTATTAATATTTTTCATTATTTATTGTTGGTTGTAATTTTGTTGAGTCGCGTGTTTGTTTATTTGTTTATTGTTGTTATTTATTGATTAGTGTGGGCGGAGTGACACAATATGAAGGCTTATCGGATGAGTTGTGTATTGTTATTTATTTATTGTTTTCTTTTCGAACTATCTTTATTTCTAGAATTCCTTACTTTTTGAATTCTCCTCGTTTCTACATCTTTTCGGCGATATGGAACATGAGAAAAGTCACAGATCGAGATGAAATGAGACCGATAAGACAAGAGGAAGGAAGGGAACATGTTATGAAGCTCTTAATATCCCGGTGCAAAAATAGACATTTAAAAAGTACAGTTTTCCTTTTCAGACGAATATACATCTGGATGATAAATCACACAATTTGACTATCGCAGAGGTGAGAAATATATACCGGGGAGTTTAGGCACAAATTGTATACGCACAGTGAGGGAGAGAGTGACAGGACAATTGGAGCCCAGCTCATTTACTCTACCACAACTAGCTGAGATGGCTCAGCTCGAGCTATGCGCATATAAACGAATATTCTGAACGCAAACACTCACACACACAGTCAAACGACCCTTTTTGTTACTTTGCTTCGTGTACTACTGTTCAGTTGAACTCTGTGGTGTAGTGGTAGCACACCCGCCTCACACAAGCGGGAGGTCTGTGGTTCGAATCCCGGCGGAGGAGAATTTCATTGGGCTAATTCTATAATCCAACAGCTCCTGTCCACCCAGCAGAAAATGATGGTACCAGATATCAGTCATGTGTTGTGTCATGCATTCTGGGGAGGTGGCCCTCTCTAATACGTCTTCCGTCCTTGTGGTGCCATAGCGTGGAGAAGGTCGGTTCTGCGGTGGCAGCGAGCTGCACGGGACACACCTGTGTGTGTTCATAAGCTTCGGCTTCTTCCCGTGTAGCAGCTGTCACTTGAGGCGTTGAACCTTAAACTTTTAACCAGTTGTGGTGTGGCACTGGTACTGTGCAAATTGAAATGAGCCGCGAAAAATGAAACTGCATGTCATGCCGAAATGATACTCTGACACGAAAATCGCCAGTTTTTGCTGGTTCTTGGCCGGTACAGTTTATACCTTGTCCACCATGAACACGCCAACGATATAGTGTTATTGCTGTGGGACATTGTATAGAGTTAGCTCACACGCTTCACATATATCTGCTGAATTTTCATCTGAAATTGTACCCGATGGCGGCGCGGGAAATTCCCAGGTGAGGTGAATTGTTTGAGCGTTATTCGAGAGGTCGGTTTGTGTTCCGTGGCAACCGCTGTCTGTCGTGCCAGCTACGAAAATATTTAATCTCTGTGTTTCCATCTATGAGTGGTCAAAAATTATGGACTAACTAGCGACAAATTCCGCGGTTCAAAACGTCGTGCGATTATTGTCGCTAGTAGATCTGTACTGCGAGCGTCTCATAACCTCGTTGTCAATTTTAGTGTGTGTGTGTGTGCGTTCTTATACCGTCTAACAACGTATATTTTACTTTGATTTACGCGTACAGAATCACTCACAAATGCACACACACGTACACACACACACAAACATACACACACAAACACACACACACATACATACATAATGCAGCAGAATGCAAGCGTCAAATATACACGTTTCTACTCATCCCATTCTGATGTTTGTGTGTGTGTGTGTGTGTGTCACTCTTGCGAAATTTCTCAAATACGATTAGCAGAAATGCGGAATGCGGTGGCATCCTCCCTGGGAAGTTTCGAGCAATTATTCAATTGAATGACATGATGTGATAAACAAACACACATAAAAACAATATCGGATTTACGAATAGTGTGAATGTGTTTGCATGTATGTCAGTGTGTGTGTGTGTATGTATGTGTATGTCAGTGTGTGTGTATGTATGTCAGTGTGTGTGTATGTGGTGTCATTAAGATGTATGTGCAATAGACACCTGGTACACGATGATTTATTAACAGACACAGATTTAGAGTGGCGCCGCTAAAATTGCGCGCTATTTTTAGCCTTCGCTGCCCAATTCTCACATGCACGCTTACACACACACACACACACACACACACACACACACACACACACACACACACACACACACACACACACACCATACACACACACACACACGGAAAAACCACCTGGTACAGTTTTTGTCTGTCTGTCTGAGAGAGAGAGAGAGTGTGTGTCTGTGTGTGGGTCATGATCAAATATAGGTTGTCTGACCACAGTTTTTGCATCTTCTCTTTGTCTGTATGTCGGTGTGTATTTATGTATGTATGTATTTGTATGTGTATGTGCCTCATTTTCGCGGGAAGTTGAGTGTTGTAGTGTATTACTCGTAGCAAGGTGTATGTAAGTATGTCTGTGTGTGTCGTTGTGTTTGTGTGAGTGTATATGTTAGTATGTTTGTGTGTCAGTGTTTGTATTTATGTTTGTACGCTTGTGTGTGTGTGTGTCGGTGTGTTTATATGTGTGTGTGTGTTTATGTGCTTGTGTGTGTCGGTGTGTTTATATATGTCTGTGTGTGTATGTGACGTTTAATATCATCACATTCTATGTTCAATAACCACGACCTTGGTTCATCTTCATTCTGAAGCAGCTGTGTATGCGCTGTCCTGCTGTCTACATGTATTTATCTAGCCATAGACCAGGGACCTGGTTGAAGACCCCTGGTGCGAGTATTCCTGTGAACAATTGAAGAAAATATATGTGCTACGTCTGCTTTATATATTTAGATAAATATGTATTGTATTTATATAATTTAATACATTTATATTTTTACCTTTGCTTTTTATCTTCTTTAGGCTTTATTTTGGTTTATTTTTGTGTGGAAATTACGTTTTGCTTCAAGCATAACTGTTTTTCCATGAAGGAACTGCAAGCTGTGTAAGTATGAGTGTTGAACAAAAAAGTTTTCTTATTCCGTCGCTTGCAGTGCTATCTTTTTTATATATATAGCTACAAAAAGCCCATATATGCGCCCATAACTAACTGCTAATTCGAAAAGGGTTCTTGCACTGAAAATAGTTGAGAACCACTGGTATATATCCTAATGAACGCGCCTATGCATACCTGCCTGTGTGCCTGTGTGTTTGTATGTGTGTGTGTGTGTGGTTTGACCCGGGGAATTTGTTTGCTGAATGTGATTCTGTAGCTGTTTTTTTGCCAACAAGTTCAGTCACTATACCATTTATATTTTGAATTCAGGCAAATGAATGTTTTAGACAAATTAAATGTATCCTCATTTTTTCGTTTTAATTAAAAAATAGGTAATTTTAATTGTAATGTTAGAATCAGTTTGATTTATTATTGTTGAAATATGTTAAAGATTAATTCAGTTATTTTGTTTTTTTGTTAAATAATTATTTTGTTCGATAATTGAATTCAAACAAATGAGGTTATATAGTTAGATTTCCGTTTACTTGTGTTCCAATTTCATTCATGAATCATCGTTGATTTTTTTGCTTCTTTCTTCATTAGCTGTCATCTTTTTTACTAAAACATTTAGTTTTCTAACTCTCTACATCTCTACATATTTTGGGCACCTTATGGGTCTAGGCTAAGTGTGTAAGGATTCAAGAACATTAAAACGCTAATTTATTAAAAACTCACAAAAACGTTTCTATATTTTTCATATATTTTAGGCTAGTTTAGATTTAGCTTTTTAGGTTAGGTTAGGTTTAGTTAGGTTAGGTTAGGTTTAGTTAGGTTAGGTTAGGATTGAAAGAAATTCGTTAAATATAATGTTCTTGATTCCTGACACCTATAGCTTCAACCCACCTTATGGGGCCACCGCAGGGTGGTAATAGTGCTTGCACTCTTCCCCCATGCTACTGAATTTGCCTGTAATCAATGCTAGTTATTGTTTAGGTACAGTTGATTTATTCAAGTCGTTTTTTCGTGCTGTGGTTTTTTTCACGGCTAGCAGACGATCGTTCGGCGGTGAGCGTCATGACTTGCGGCTCTAGCTGCTCAGTCACACCGTCTCTGGTCGGTGAAACATTCGGCTCCATCTGTCTGACGGACGCCGTCGCTGCCGCTAGCGAAGACACCACCAGCACACACACGTCGTCGTGTGTGGCGCCGCTATGGGCCAGCTTGTTTCCGCATGTTCCGCCTGTCATCAATTTCGGCACCATGCACGATAAGGTACCCTGCCACACATTGCATTCGTGCGTATGTCTCTGTGTGTATGTGTTTGTGTGTGTGTCTGTCTGTGTCTGTGTTTGTGTGTGTTTGTGTCAGTGTGTGTGTGTGTGTGTGTGTGTGTTTGTTTGTTTGTCAGTGTGTGTGTGTTTTTAACATTACACACATATATTTGCAAGCACTCACACACATATATTTGAATAGCACTAAAATGTAATGGAAGCAGTGTTGATTTTCGACCAATGTGTATATGTGTATGTATGTATATATGTGTATACGGCTTCTCGCTACACACATATGTATGCATGTATATGTATTTTATTTATGTCTTAATGTAATGTATGTGAGTGTGTGTGCTCGTGATTATGTATGTGTATGACTCTTGTGTTTGAGTGTGTGCATGTGTGTGTGTGTGTATGTGAGCGCTTTTGAGACCGTTGGGTGAAAAGCGCGATATAAATGTCCTAATATAATGTAAAGTGTATGTGTGTGTGTCAGTGTGATGAATTGCCTGCTGTGGTGTGTAAGCTGTTACGTTGGCGACTCAGCACAATCACACCGCAGCTAGTGCGCCAAACACTGGCCAACTCCAACTTCAGACTTCTCAAACGTAAAACTGACACACACACACACACATACACACACACACACACACACACACACTGACACACAAACACACACATACACACACTGACACACAAACACACACACACACTGACACACACACACACACACACACACACACACACACAGACTGACACATACACACACAGACTGACACATACACAAACACATACACACACCTACACTGACACATACACTCACACACACGCACACACACACATACACACACTGACACACAAACACACACATACACACACTGACACACAAACACACAAACACACACACTGACATACACACACACACTCTCACACACACACACACACACACACATAAACACATACACACACTGACACACATACACACACACACACACACACACACACACACACATTGAATGTTCGTTACCTCTTGTCAAAAAAAATCATTAGACGATATCGAAAGAAAAATGATCACAATTTTAAAAGATATTCTGAGCTTTTGTACGGAGGTAGATATGATTTCATCTACATGTGTGTGTGTGTGTGTGTGTGTGTGTGTGTGTGTGTGTTGGGTAATGTGGGTGGTGGGGTGGCGGTGCAGACAGCCCCAATTGGGTGGGCACGTGGGGTAAGCATATGAAATCGGAGTGTTTCAAGGCGGTGCGCGACTTTCAGAAGATCAACCATTTTCCAGGCACGTTTCAGATCGGTCGCAAAGACAAACTGTGGCGCAACATCGCCGCGCTACAAGTGAAATTCGGCAAAAACGAGTGAGCGCGCCATTTTGACCAGTGTTGCCAGATGCTATTTTGTACTTGTGTGTTTTTTAAGAGTAATTATCGCATTTCCCGTGTATAAATGACCCTTGTGTATATAAGAACATTGTGTATAAGAGAACATTGTGTTTAAGAGAACATTGTGTATAAGAGATCATTGTGTATAAGAGATCCTTGTGTATTAGAGAACATTGTGTATAAGAGACCCTTGTGTATAAGAGAACATTGTGTATAAGATATCCTTGTGTATTGGAGACCCCTTCAATTTTTAGGCAACAATTATGGAAAACAGTACATATTGGTGGTAAATAACATACTGCCACGTATACAATACACCCAGTTTCTAAAATGAATATTTACGCCGAAACAGGGCCTGTTATACACGCGAAAATACGGTATTTGTCAATGTATACATCACATACATTGTTATATAGCGCATTTTTACTGTTAATAATTGACATGTCTCTGTTTTGCTTGAATTCTGGCACTATTAACTCATACTTGGTGGGCCGATCATACAATATGACTCAGTGTGTGTGTGTGTGTGTGTGTGTGGGTGTAGGTTTGGCTTTGTGCCACGCTCCTATGTCCTGCCGGCCGATCTGAAAGCGCTGAAGTCGGCCTGGAGAAGGGACGGTGGCAAGCGCAAGTGGATTATCAAGCCGGTTCGTGTGTTTTGTGTTCTCTTCTTATCTCGCTTTCTCTGCTTTCTTACGTATTTCTTATATTTCATATGTGTCTATTTTTCGCTCATCTTCCTTAATTCTTGAATGTTTCCACTGTTTTTTTAGTACTTACCTTCTTCCATTTTGCCTCTTATAATTTTCATTTTGACAATGCAATAAATAAATAAATATTTTGATAATATGTTTCAATTATGATGGCTTTCATTGTTCTAATTCCGTTTTTTCTTTCCGTTTTTGTGTGTGCAGTCTACCATGGTTTTAATGATTTGTAGCTAGTGTGTGGGTGTTTTGCTTATCGCCTAGTGTCTTGTCTTGGTTACAACTTGGCACAACCTGCGATAAGATACTAGAACGCGAAGGACAATATGTATGTATTATAGCGCTCTCAAACCGCTAGACTCCGTGGAGTAGTGGTAGCGCACCCGCCTCACAAGCGGGAGGTCCGTGGTTCAAATCCCAGCGGAGGAGATTTTCTTTGGGCGAATTCTATAATCCAACAGCCCCTGTCCACCCAGCAGTAAATGATGGTACCAGATATCAGTCATGTGTTGTGTCATGCATTCTGGGGAGGTGGCCCTCGCTAATACGTCTTCCGTCCTTGTGGCGTCATAGCGTGGAGAGGGTTGGTTCTGCGGTGACAGCGAGCTGCACGGGACACACCTGTGTGTGTTCATATGTTTCGGCTTTTGAACACACACGCAAAGGGTTGAACAATAATTCTCTTAACAAAGAAATTTATCATACAACGACTTTAGTATATAATTACGTATTAATTGACACATTCATTGTTATAATTCACAAATTGTACATTAGGTTCAATCAGCTTGCATATTCTAGTGGAACTATTTAGGTGGTACGTTCAATCGTGTGTGTGTGTGTCTCTCTCTCTCTCGTTGTCACCGTCTGTGTGCGTGTGTGTGTGTGTGTGTGTGTTTATAAATAGACGCGACATAAAACGTGTACACACACATACGCACACTTGCAAGTTGAAGACAGACAGACAGACAGACAAACTGATGGGTGTGTAAATTAGTGGACACTTGGCATTCTGCACAGATTGATTATTCTGTGTGTATGTGTGTGTGTTTTGTGCGTTTGTGTGCGTTTGTGTGTGTTTTTTGTGTGAGTGTGTGTGTATGATGTCATTTTCTCGCATGCATTTTTGTGAATTGGGTTATACGTGATGTGACGTGAAGTTGGGCTATATTTATGTCTCAAATCAACCCGAGCTTGTGTTTACGGCTGTTGTATCAATAAGAAATATGTAAACTTGCGTAAATATGAATTATGTAATGTAAATTACATTTATTTCTCATCGATCAACATCTACATTGAGGCTTTTCAGTAAAATATACACATGTGCACACACACACACATACAGATACATACACACACACACACATACATACACGCACTCACACACACACACACACACACGGTCACATAATTGTATGCTTATTTATACCAACACTTATTCATTTTATAACATCATTATTTATATACATGATAACTGAAAATGTTTGTGTTTATGTAGTTTACGTGTTTTCATGCAAATGCTCCGTATATATGTGTACATCGGGCGGCATCGTAATGAATTAATTTTCTTCCGGCCTAAAGAATAGCAAAGCTTCTTCCGGTAATAGCAAAGCTTTTTTATTCAACATTCATTCATACAACTTTCATTCACATGATTCAGCAAAACTGCATGTTTCAGGAAAAATATAATGCATAGGTTAAACAGATCGTTTCTTACGATCTGTAAAAATTACAGGAATATTCGCATCTCCTAGGTGTTGCTGCGTCTTGTCGTGCGTTATTCGTTTCGTCGTTCTATCGTTGTTGTATAGCAGATTCGGAGTATTTGCTCGCAGAATATAAATTGTTTTCTGTTCCTCGTGAATTGGTCGTTTTTTCGTGGGATTCCAAGTTTGTAGTATGTGTGTGTGTGTGTGTGTGTGTGTGTGTGTGTGTGTCAGTGTGTGTGTGTGTGTGTGTGTGTGTGTGTGGATTCCTTTGTGAATGATTTGACTTGTGTGATTGTGTGGTTTCCCTGCTATATTTCTTTCTGGTCTAGTTTTTTGGGCTTTGCTCGGACTCACACACTAAGATCGTTTTTCTCAAATGATCTATATATCTTTTGGTTAGCTTCCGTTACACATGGGGGGTCACCGCAGGGTGGTAATAGTGCCTGCACTCTTCTTATGCTACTGGATTCGCCTGTAATCAATAATAATATTAATAAGTGCATCAGATATATTGTCTTATGGTTTTCGTCTGTTCGTCTGAATTCGTTGAGTCGTGTTGGTCCTGTTGGTAGCGTATATTGTGATACAGTATCAAAGTGTACACATGATGAAACCGTTCATAATAAGTCGATGTGTTGCTTCGGCTAGGGAGGACTTGGTGATGTGTATGTGTGTGTATGTGTCCGTGCGTATGTATGTGTGTGTATCGGTATGTGTGCGTGTGTATGTGTGTGTTTGTGTGTGTTCGTGTATGCATGTGTATATATTGGTATGTACTCAGCTATTTGTTTACCACAGGAGATAAGCTATGCTCGTACTGTCCTGTCTCCAACCCACCCTCTAACCTATCTCCCTTGAAATTCCCAGTATTTCACACACTATCCAGTCTTTCTTTAAATGCTCCTACGCTATTAGCTCCTACAATGTGTGTGTGTGTGTGTGTGTGTGTGTGTGTGTGTGTGTGTGTGTGTGACAGCCTGCTTCGGCCCGGGGCGCTGGTATTCGCGTGGTGCAGCGGTGGCTGGAGGTGCCCAAGAAGCGGCCGCTGGTCGTGCAGCGATACATCAGCCGGCCGCTGCTGGTGGACGAGCGCAAGTTCGACCTGCGACTCTACGTCTATGTCACCACCTTCCGACCACTGCGAGCCTACCTCTATCACGACGGACTGGTGCGCTTCGCCTCCGGTCAGGCTCTCACACACACATACGCACAAACACACACACGCACAAACACACACACAAACACACACACACACACACATACGCACATACACACACACGTACACACACCTACACGCACTGACACACACGTATGAACACACGTATAAACACACACGCACAAACACTGACAAACACGCACAAAACACACACACATACACACACACACATGTTCAGATACACACGAACATGCATAGATACACACACGCCCAAACACACACACACCTACACATACACACACGCACACACACACCTACACATACACACACGCACACACACACACCTACACATACACACGTGTTTGAACAGTGGTGGTGATAACAACTCGCTCATTAGCTCCGTCGATAACAAGTGCCATGGATGCAGACTCGCTGAAAGTTGTTCTTGAAACACAAGTGGATGTGTTTCAAAGAGCAATGAATCGAGTAGAAACCAACATGCAAGGAAGAATTGTGTTTTTGGAAAATATGGTTGATGAACTGCGAAAAAGTCTGGAGTTCTCTCAACATGAAATTGCGGAGTTGAAAGATGAAGTGAGACTGCTGAACAAGAACAAGCAAGACACTGATAAGCGAATGATCACCATCGAGGATGAAAAGTCGAGGATGATGCAACGCTTGGACTATCAGGAGGATCACAGTCGCAAGAAAAACTTGCGCATCGCCGGCCTGCAGGAGCGCCCGCAGGAAACCGCTGAGCAGACCTTGGAGCTGGTGAACACGATGATCCAGGAAAAGCTGGAGTTGCCGGTGGCTACCATTGAACATGCCCATCGAGTGGGTGCTCCTTCTGCAGCTCGCCCTCGCAACATCGTCGTACGCTTCGACAAGTTCCCTGCGCGCGAGGCTGTTCTGCGTAATGCAAAAAAATTGAAGGGCACCAAAACTTCGATCTATGAAGACTTGTGCGCTAACTCAGTGGCCCGTAAACAAGAACAAATGCCGAAACTGAAGCAGGCCAGAATGGAGGGGAAGATTGCATATTTTCGTCACACTCGTCTCATCATAAAAGAGAAAATCCATCCATCTGCTGCATCATCACCAATCGTCAGCCTGGATACGCCCGTGGCTACTGGAGCCGCCACTGCGACGAACAACTTGACAGGTTCAATGACCGCGGCGTGCACGCGTACGAGCACTGCTGCAACCGAGGCGACGCATTCGCCAGCTGGTGCAGATATGACGTCACCCATCCACGGCGAACCAGCGCAGGCTTCGGGCTGCGTCAAGTGGAAGGCGGCTTCAGCGACACCAACTGAGGCGGGTGACAAGCCACAGAAAAAGCAGAGGGCGCCGAAAAGGAAGTAAATTGTTTCGTGTTTCTTCTTCTGTTATCTAAACAGATAGTCATGACGATGTTTAACAATAACCACTCACTTCCTATGATTGACTATGAGTCTGATGTTGATGACTTAGACATTGATTCTATATATCAGCGAAGTTGCGAAAATTCTGCTGTCAATACGCAGCTCATTTCACCAAGTGAAATCGGTATTATTGACACAGAAAAACTTACTGTATGTAACCTTAATATTAGATCGATTCCTAGGAATTTGCAGACGTTTCAAGATACTGTCATGTCCAATGTGAAGGGTTTTGATGTTATTGGGTTTTCGGAAACACGTCTTGAGTCGCATCTAACGCCACTTTATAAGCTAGCTGGCTATCAAATGTATAATTGTTGTCGAAATGTCCATGGAGGCGGCGTATCGTTGTATGTCTCAACCAAGTACCGATCTCACCAGGTGAATGATCTGACAAAAATGGAAAACTATATTGAAGCCATAGGTGTTGAATTGTTGATTGAGCAAACATCTTACATCATTATATGTGTATATAGAACTCCTGCTGGCAATTTTGTTAAGTTTCAAAAATCTATGTATGATATTCTTTCGAATGCTTGTACATATAAAAATAGCCATCTTATCATTCTTGGTGACTTCAACATAAATTTGCACAATAATGAAGATAATAACGTCTCTGAGTTTATAAATTTGATGTATTCATTTTCTTGTCGTCAATTAATCGATAGACCTACACGAGTTACAGAGACGTCAGCATCACTGTTGGATCATTTATGGACAACTTTAATCTGCGAAAATACTGCAAACTACATTATATCAAGTGACGTCAGTGATCACTACCCTGTAGTGAGTCAGTTTCAGTCAAAAAAACCAACAATGGTAACTCAGTGTGTGAACAAGAGGTGTTTTACATCCATTGCCATTAGTAAGTTCAAGTCTAGTGTTGAACATGCAGACTGGACTGATGTTTATGAACAAGCATGCCCTAATGCAGCTTACAATCACTTTCACGGCATATTTTGCCAAATGTTTGACAAATACTTCAGCATGAGTAAAGTCATTAAACACAGAAAATCTTTTAGTTGTCCGTATATAAGTGCATTTTTGAAAAAATGCATCACAGAAAAACAGAGGCTCCAAAGACTTGCAAAGAAGTGGCCAATCACATTCCGCAATGAGTACAAACGGTACCGTAATAAGTTGACCGCTACACTGCGAACGGCTAAGAACCAATATTACAAACACATTTTGACATCGAATCAAGGTTGCCCAAAGCAGCAATGGAGAACCATCAATCATTTATTAGGAAGACATGAAGATTATAATAGTCAGATTGTGCTTATACCAACGAGTAAAGATGTACCAGAAGCGTTTAACGATCACTTCCTCAACGTGTGCCAAACATCTGAAAATGAATGTAAGTTTGAAAATTATCTAGATGAATCTCCACTTTTTTTCGATGTTCATGTACCCTACTTGCGTCTCTGAAGTTAAAAATGTTCTAAATGCATTTAACTCGCGGACATCAGGAATTGATCATATTCCTCCATTTTTGCTGAAAACTGTCTCTGAATCTATCTCTCCTCCGCTAGCCCATATAATCAACCTAACACTTGAAAATGGCATATTTCCAGACAGACTAAAAGTGGCTAAAGTAATCCCAATACCAAAATCCGGGGATCTGCAAAACATCAAAAACTACAGACCCATATCTATTTTACCGGCTTTTAATAAAGTGTTTGAGAAAATTGTCAGTATTAGGCTAACTAAGTATCTAGAGACCAACAAATTCATCACCTCATCTCAACATGGCTTCCGCAAATTACATTCAACTGAATCTGCGGTTCTACAATTAACAAATCAAATATACAAATGTCTCGAAAATAAAGATCAAATTGTGGCCGTTTTCCTAGATCTCTCCAAAGCGTTCGATACGTTGGATCACGTTATTTTACTAAAAAAAATTAGAAAACTTTGGTATAAGAGGCGCCGCACTTAAGTTATTCCGTAGTTACCTAAAAAATCGTGAACAATGTGTTTTATGCAATAACTCGTACTCCACAAAAAAACTCATACATAAAGGTGTTCCACAGGGCTCGGTATTAGGTCCAATCCTATTCTCAGTTTACATTAATGATATAATAAATGCAAGTAGCGAACTTGAGTATGTACTTTACGCAGATGATACTACATTATTGCTATCTGACAACAACATTGCTAATCTCAAATCGAGACTAGAAAATTAACTTGACAAAATCATGTCCTGGTTAAAATCAAACAAATTAAAACTCAATACAACAAAAACAAAGTGTATGCTTTTTCAGAACCGTTCAATGAATTACTACCTGCCACCAATCAGGATCGATGATGCAGTCATCGAATGTGTTAAAAACTTCAAATTCCTTGGAGTTATCGTTGATGAAAATCTTAATTGGAGACCACATATTGATCAACTTTGTCTTAAATTATCGAAATTAACAGGGATTATGTATAGAATACGGCATAATCTCACTACTGAATCCATGATTACAATATATTATACACTTTTTCACTCTCATTTAATTTATTGTATTTCAATTTGGGCGAGTACATGGCCAACTTTTATTGATAAAATAGCTGTGTCCCAGAATAAATTCTTTCGCTGTATCTTCTTTTTGAAAAAATTTGAATCGACTGAAAAATGCCTCAAGACATCACAACTCCTTAATTTCCAAAATCTTCACAAAGTATATACACTTCTTAGCATTTATAAAAACATGAAACATGGAGACGCATTTAAATTTGTCAATAGCAACCGTCCAACCAGGAGTAATGCTGTTAATATTAGTTGCCCTGGATTTCGAACAACTCTTTTCAAAAACAGTATACTTTGCAATGGACCTGCAATTTTTAACCAACTTCCTATTGAACTTAAATCCGATCTCACTAGAACTTCATATGCTACATTTAAAACCAAAATTAAGAAACATTACCTGACTTTGCAAAACCAACGTTGAAGTCACCAAGCAGTCTGTACGGTTTTGAGCTTGTTGTAACTCTTCCTGCAGTTACTGTTCTCGTTGTCGTGTATAACCGTGTTTTCAACTATGAGCTTGCTATATGTGAGTGTTTAATTCTTGTCTTCGTTTTGTATTTTTGCCAAATTTGCCATTACTGTTCATAATTTCATGTGAAAATTGTATTTGATATTCGTTCGTCAGGGAGCTGTGGCTCGACGAATTGATGCCTCTCACCACTGCTATGTTACTGATGTTTGTTGATGATGATGGCAATACATTTGAAATTACAAATTACAAAATTACACACACGCACACAACACACAGACACACACACACACATGTTCAGATACACACGAACATGCATAGATACACGCACGCCCAAACACACACACACACACCTACACATACACATACAATCATTCGTATAATGTGAATAGGCGAGAGAGAATGTGTTGATATTTTGGGGAAAATGTCCATTTAACTTGTGTACCAAGCAGTCTCGATCACTTGTGTGTGTGTGCTTGTGTGTGTGTGTTCATTTTTCAGCGCCTTAGAGACCCGCTAGGTGTAGGACGCTATATAAATTGTTTCCATAATGTAATGTAATGTGTGTGTGTGCTGGTTGGCTGCAGTCAAGTACTCCTGCGGCTCGGGCACGCTGGCCGATCGGTTCATGCACCTGACCAACTACAGCATCAACCGGCACTCGCAACACTACCGACCCAACACCGGCTCGCACCCGTGCGCCGGCCACAAGTGGACACTGTTGGCGTTCTGGCAGCATTTGCGGCGCGCGGCCGGCGTGGACACGGCGGCTCTGTGGCGGCGCGTGGTCGATATGATCCTCAAGAGCCTGGTGGCCGTCGAGCGGCATGTGGCGCCCCTCACTGCCGAGCATGTTGTGTCACACTACAACTGTCACGAATTGTTCGGCTTCGATGTGCTCATTGATCATCGACTGCGTCCCTGGCTGCTGGAGGTGCTTGCTGCTTGGTTGTTTTATTTTTTATTTTGCTTGCTGCTCTACAAAAAAGACAAACAAAACATATAAAATGTGCTCTGTTTGTCTGTTTTTTCCCTCTTAGTGTCTTAAATATGTTAAATGCCTAAGTGGCAGCTGCTATACGGAAAGAAGCCGAAGCTTATGAACACACACAGGTGTGTCCCGTGCAGCTCGTTGCCTCCGCAGAACCGACCCTCTCTACGCTATGACGCCACAAGGACGGAAGACGTATTAGAGAGGGCCACCTCCCCAGAATGCATGGCACAACTCATGACTGATATCTGGTACCATCATTTTCTGCTGGGTGGACAGGGGCTGTGGCATTGTAGAATTCGCCCAATGAAATTCTTCTCCGCCGGGTCTTTGGTCTCGTTTCACTGCCCTGGCTTTCGGATGGTTTTTGGTGTCATTTTTTACATCGATCGTTTTTGGGCCATGTCTGTTGTCCTTGCTCATACGATGTGCTCCGCTGAAAGTCCTCCAAAATTGTTTTCACCGCCCATCCCCCTCTCTGGTCGTTATTTAGTACAATATTTCCTTTTGATGGATAACTATATGACTTAGGCATTGAGAATTTCTGTACTTGTGTTGGTCGTGTACTCTCTCTCTCTCTCATTCTCTCTCTCATTCTCTCTCACACACGCACACTCACTCACACAACAGGTAAACATCAGTCCCAGTCTGCACTCGTCGGCGCCGGTTGATGTGGCGGTGAAGGCGCCGCTGTTGCGCGACCTGCTCAATTTGGCCGGCTTCCACGTGCCCAGTCGTCTGTCAGCGTCGCAGATGTGCGAGGCGGCCGAGCAGGTGGGCGTGGTCCGACGTGCCGACGTCAGCCAATCAGCAGCCGGGCAGCGCAACGGTGACCAATCAACGATGAGCCGCTGCAACGGCGTCCAATCAGCGACCAGTCAACCCAGTGGCAGCCAATCAGCGGTCGCCAGTGGCAAATTCGACCAATCAGCGGCCGCCAACGGCAATTTCGACCAATCAGCGGCCACTAACGGCAATCTCCACCAATCAGCGGCCGCCAACGGCAATTTCGACCAATCAGCGGCCACTAACAGCAATTTCGACCAATCAGCGGCCACTAACGGCAATTGCGACCAATCAGCGGCCACTAACGGCAATTGCGACCAATCAGCGGGCTCGACACAGACTGAATGCACGTATGAGCGATCGGCATTGGTTGGGCGACTGGTGTTGGACAAACGCATCTACACGAGCGTGCTGAGCCCCGAGGAGCGCGCCAAACACGCGGTGTTTGAAGACGCGCCGCGTGAGGAGGTAATGTCACACGTGACGCAGTTATCTCACGATGTCTTTATTTTTGGATGTGATTGTCACCGTCAATTGTTGAATCGATCGATCATTGTTTGTGTGTTTGTGTGTGTGTGTGTGTGTGTGTGTGTGTGTGTGTGTGTGTGTGTGTGTGTGTCGATCTGGGCAGTATTTGGGCACGATTCTTGAGAATCTAACGCCGGACGATGTGCGACAGCTGGTGCGCGCCGAAGACGAGTTGTGTCGTCGCGGCAAGTATGACGTCATACACACACACACATATACACACATGTATCGTAAAACGTCTATTTGAACGGCATGTAGTTCTATTTTTCAAACCTTCCCCCGTAGTGATGTTCAATTAGAGGGTGCCGTTCTATTTTTTCCACTAGCTGGTCAGAATTTTGAGAAGATACGGTAAATTTTATGGACAACAAAACAATATCCAAAACAAACAAAACAAATACCGGGCGATTATTGGCAACTTATCACAAATTCACTGATAAAACACATTCAGTCATAGCTATTGCCAAAGGAGAAATATTCGTCCAAGTAAAGTTTAATTAGAGGTGTCGTTCAATTAGAGGTTTTACTGTATATACGCTATTGTTATAAGTCTAATCCATTTCGCTATTATCAAATTATGAATATGACCTTGGTGAGTGATGCAGAGTTTTGTCAAGAACGTGATTAAACAAAGAGGAAACTGTAAGATTACAATAAAGTTCTGCCGTCGTGGTTTTACATCATGTTCTGTTACATATTATTGTTTATTTACGGTTACAAATTCCGCGCGATTTACATGCCTTTATTATGTACGGCTTATTCTAGCAGTCCGAAGTGTATGTGTGTGTGTGTGTGTGTATATTGGGTGTGGTGCATTAATTTAGCTTTTAGGCAGTTATTGCGCGGGAAACTGCTGTGTTTATTGTTTGACTCATGTCGACGGCATATGACAGTTTACACCTGTGTGTGTGTGTATTCAGCTAATTGTGCTCACGGGAAATGAGCTAGCTAGCTAGATTGTCCCGTCTTCATATACTCTTTTATCAATTTCCCTCTTAAATGAATTTATATTTACGGCCATCACGGTTTCATTAGCTAAACAATTCCATTAATCTATACATCTGCATAAGGGAAACTATTTTACTTTACAAGATTTTACAAGATTTTACTTCAGATCCCTTCTGCACCTGTTTCTTTTCAATTTCCTGTTATGACCTCTGATATGTCTTTTATCTCATTTGATCCAATCATTCCTCAATCAGTTTTATTCCCGTCTGTCATGTATTTATGCATAGTTGTTGAGTCGCCTCTTCTCTCTTCCAGTTTCGCTAAACACAATTTGACACGCGTGTGTTTGTGTGTGATCGGCTAGTTTTGAGCGCATTTTCCCCAGCGCTTCCACGCACATCTACCACCAGTACATGGAGCACGGCGACTACTACTGCCGCTTGTTTGACGCGTGGGAACAGCGCTACGCCGACGACCGTGCGGCCGGGGTGCGCCGGCTTCGGCAACTGTGCAGCCAACAGCTGCATCTCAGCGTGCCCAAAAACTATCTGCGACGCAAGGTCAAATCAAATCAAATGTATTTTGCCATTCAGAACGGAACAGAAAACATAATGACAAAAGTTCGTGATTGGCGAGGCATAAGAAGCTTTAAGGGCTTGTGCTGCCTCAAAAACAAAAGCATTTAAACAATACAATAAACACATATGTACAGGGAAACAAGATTCATCCGAGAAGGTGGCGGTGAGGACCCATCAATGTCAATCTCAATTTAATATTGTCTTATATAATGACTGTACAGTTGTTTTTTTAATTCTGACATCCTTCGTATTTTCTTCAGTGACGCCGATAAGGTCCGTGACTGAGTGGTTTTTTTCTTGAGAAATTTCGCATCCGTGCGTGTAATTAAATGAATAAATTATATGATTATAAATGTCTCATAGGATTGGAAGGAGTGTCGCTTTCAATATTTATTTTAGTTGATGGAAACCCTTGTTGCAGTGACTCTTAACCTTATAGGAAGTACGGAAACACCACACAAGTTTCATGGACGCATTCATCGAACCATTCGTGTTTGAAGTATTATATGAGAAAAATCATAAATCACGTACGATCAAGACAGTCACACAAGTAGGCTACTACTGAGTGGACCGAATTGCTTGCAACACAGATATCAAGGCCAAGCGATGTGGCGTGTGATTAGAACTGCAGCCAATGATGACCAAGCAGAGCTTGACGTCACATGAATCATACGCGAGTGGGTGAACCAAACCTCCGAACCCCTGGGGTTCGATGGAACCCAGATTAAGAACCACTGGCTTGGTTTCATCTTCAGAGCGAATTCTCATGGTGTATTAATGCGTGTATGTTTGTGGTTGTTGTTGTGACAGGTGTTCACTCCCGAGGTGATAGCGCGAGCCGAGAAAATGAGGGTGGAAAATCTGATGGCTTCCAGCAGTGTTTCAGGCGGCTCAACAGGGTGGGTTTTTGTGTGCCCTCGCTGTGTATAACCTCGTACAATCCGCCTGTCACACAGGTTTCGTTTGCCTATTGACCAGGTTTCGTGTATTCACGCTGTTACACCATATGTGTGTTTGTGTAGGGTTAAGAAATTTAAGAAAAAGGTCAATGTGTTGAGTCCGGCCGATGCACCGGATACGGAGTCCGCAAACGCCGTAAATCGTACGGATTCGTCGGAGTCGGGCACAAATACGGGAGACACGACGCTCTGTTCCGCTCTGAACGGAGTGCCAACACCGACTGGCGCTGCCAACCAACTAGAACCCTGCGCCGACGACGGTGCTGCCATCTCGACAACGAACGGCGTCACTTTAAGTGAGCGCGCGTGATCCATATTGTAAGACACCTCCGCCGTGATTAAATCATTATGCCACTAGGCCGATATTCGACCTGACATTAGCGGTCATTCATATGAATGTCAATGAATCCTTTTTCAATTCGCCACATTCATGTGTGTGCATATGCGTGTGTGTTTTTGGATTCAATTAACGGGCATTGTTTTTGACAGAGTAACTGTTGCCTCAGCTTGTGCGTGTATGTTTATGCGTGCGTGTGTGTGTGTGTCCTTATGTGGCTGTGAGAGATTTGGGGGGGCAGAGGGGCCCTGATCTGGGCAAATTGTGAGTGAAATCCACTTGCAGTGGTCCTCTTGCAGTGTTGCATATCAGAGGTTCAACCGCGCGCACACAGTTCCTTGCAATACATTGTGCCTATGTTACACGTGTGTGTGTGTGCGTGCGTGTGCTTAGTATATTATCGTTCGTATGCATTTGTGTACATAATACATAAACACACGAAAAACGTGCACACACACAGACATACAAACGCTCATATTTCGGCTGGTCTGTATTGATCGATATAAATTTGATGGATTGATCGTTGACGATACGAGACAAAATTAAAACAACCGACAAACACACACACACACACAAACATAATGCGAAATGATTGGAATATACAAGCGAGAAGTGATAAAAACTTGTGCGAAGGTGTTTTTGGAACTGGCGCGCATGCATACATACATTTACATATCTCATGAATATGCTTAACAGAATGACGCGAAAGGCCTGATGCATGTTTGTTTCAGTGCAAATGCGTAAGTGTGCTGTGTGTGTATTTATATGAACACTTATGTGCGTGTACGTGTGTGTGTGTGTATATTTGTTCCCGGGGTTGGGTCGACAGAAACATTGGTGTTGTTCTGAAGCATGTTGTGTGTTCAGCATATATGCTCACACTTGTCGGGCGAAAAGCGCTAATTGTACTCAGCTAACACAATAGACAATCAATATTTTCTCGAGTGACTAGCACAGCGTGACACGAAAACACACACACACACACACATCCTATTACCAAAAGAATCATTTGACTTGTGCCTGGTTTCAATTTTAGATGTATGATACAAACGCATAGCCCATAGGAAATTTGAACAACTTGATAGATTGTGAATGTGTGATATGCTTAAAACGAGGTGTAAACGAGACTTCGCACACACACACACACACAGACATACTCAAGGAATGGCTTACGGTGAGCTAGTTAGTGAATTGGTCAAGTGTAAACACTTGTGATTATGCAGGATGCATAGCAATCGTTCATTGCAAACAAGGCAATAGCAAAGCAGTAGAGAATCTGCCAGCTCTTGAATGAGCAAAAATTTCAGCGGCAAATTCAATTAATCAACACTATTGTGATATGTGTCGTTCGATGCTGCATCTGACCCAGGTTTCGATTGAGGCATGGCTGTCGCTCAAGGTTTGTTTTTAATCTCCTTGATAGCCTGCTGCAGACGCTTGATGTGTCCGATCTTGTTGACGCCCAGTTCCTTCAGGTCCCTGCAGCATACAAAGTCTCATGTGTGTATTTATCGTTAACTTTCAAAACTAAAATAACAGCAGTAGGCTTGAGCAATAGACGAATTCTCACGTTGCCGCGAAAATTCAATGTTTTCTATCGAGAAAACATCTGGAATAAGTTGATTTCCAAGAAATTATATCGCAAGTAAGTGACGAATATGTCTTGGGTTTTCATATTATATGGAAAATATGCAGTCAAATGCTTATCAAGCATAACGTATCCATATCTGAGTACACAATGATTAATATTGTCAAAATGATGTGACATTGATATTACAATATGCAACACAGACAATTTAAGGTGAAAAGTGAAGACAAGATTTTTGAGGTCATTTTTCTCAGCCAAAAGTGGGATATTTCAAGTGGACGTCACCGCTAGGTGGCGCTGCACTCACCTGCGCTCCAGAGCTAGCAGTTCGGCGCCACGAATGTCGTGTCGTGCAAAACTGTCGCCGTAATCGTCGGCCAGCCCGAGTGAAGCCAGCCAGTGCGTGACGTCATCGGCCTGCCAGCCTAGTACGACCGCCTTGCCGATAGGGGGCGCTGCGGTCGGCGGCAGAGAGTGCGGCCGACTGTCGCGCCGCAGTCGCAGTCGGAACATGCCGCGCGACGGACGTCGTTTTGTCTCGTCGCCATCGCCGCCACTCTTTTTAAACACACATAAGTGAATTATCAGTGAGATTTTTCAATACGGGTCATCAGGTTGAAGGTGTCGGGAATCAAGAACATTAGATTTAGAAAATTTGTTTCAACGAATTTATTTCAGTCCCAACCTAACCTAAAATCTATGAAAAAAATAGAAACGTTTTTGTGCGTTTTTAATAAATTAGCGTTTTGAATGTTCTTGAATCCTCACACACTTAGCCTAGACCCGGGTCATCACATGTATATATATATGAGTGTGTGTGTGTGTGTGTTTATGTGTGTATGTGTGTGTTTATGTGTGTGTGTGTGTGTGTGTGTGTGACGGCGTACTGTCTGAGTGTTGGTGGAGAAATAGGCCAGCGAGTGGCTGATATGCACGTGCCGCAGCTCCGATTCCACCTGATCCAGGGCGGCGCTCAGCTGCGTCTCAAAAGCAGCCTCCACACCCTGCACAAACACGCACACACACACACAAACACACACACATGAGTGATATAATTAAGAACAGTGGCGGCGCCAGGATTTTTCCGGCCGAGGAAAAAGATGCGGGGACTCAGCGAAATATGACAAACTACAAGCGAAATGTTCATTATAAGGAATTTGTTTGGGGAGGGGGATCAGGGGGTTTTGATAAATTTTGGAGGGTCTACAGCCCATTCAAGCCCCCCACCTTCACGTCGCCACTGATCAAGAATTTGTCAATCATACACCGACTAAGTAAAAACATGACTGATATCTGGTAGCATCATTTACTGCTGGGCGGACAGGGGCTGTTGGATTATAGAATTCGTCCAATGAAATTCTCCTCCGCCGGGTTTGGAACCACGGATATCCCGCTTGTGAGGCGGGTGTTGATTACACTACGCAGTCTAACAAAAATGCATAGATATGCTTGCCATATGTGAGTGGCGGTATTCTTGCAGGAAGTCGGCGGTCAGTGAATGCAGGCGTCGAACACTAATCGCCAGTTCAGTGACCGTGTCTCGACTGCATGTCTACACACACACACAAACATCATCGTCAATTTATTGGTCCTCCATAAAATGGTTCTTAAATGGCCAATTTACACGACTTTCACAGTACACATATTCGTTACACACGACACCTGAAGTGAAAACGAAAATGTAATGATAAAATAGAATACTAAAAAGTGAAATATAATCGGTGATTAAATGTCATGTCCGTAAAGATTAGGCAATTAAATACATACAAACACATAAAAATGCGCGCGTACGGGTTCAAGTACGCAAACAGACATCAATACAAACATTCAAGTATTGTAAGCAAGCCATATTTATATCGCATATATGCAGATATATGGATAGAAATATATAAAACCAGTACATATACCACACACACACACACGCATCTACGTGCAAACGCTGAAATGTCTTGGTGTATTTGAAGGGAAACAAACAGTAATTAAAGACTTCTCAGTAACTTTTTTATTTGATATCATTGGATGACAGCGTACGAGAGAATTTTCCTAATCTCCAAACTGTGCTAATCCATCGCCTCACATATTTCTATCAAGTAAAACAACTGTGATGTTTTCAAGCTTGTATATCATTGTGATTTAAAAAATGGTTGTTGTTGAAAATATCAAAGAAATCGTTTTACATAAATACAGCCTGATTATTGAATACGTGTTAATATAGATAAACAAAAGAAATATGGTTATTTTCAGGCGAGCTCATTTGAGATCACCGGCAGATAATGGGCTAACAGAACAAGCATTAGTTTGACTTACGTCGGCGATGTACGGAATGGCTGCCTCGTCGCTATCCGTCCGTTTGGAGCCGGACAGCCGATGAAGCAGTGTTTGAGTGTCGGCGGCAGCGGCGGCCACCTGCGCCGTGTCTGTCGCAGGTGCGCCAGAATTGTCGTCGCACTGCGCCAACACGCACCGACAAGACCTAACACACACACACACACATGTATATACTCGTGGGCAGTAACAATGCGTATTTGATATACCGTAAATGCTCTTTTTATCCGACACGCCGGATTATTTTACGACCCCCTGCGTATGGTGCCGGATTATAAGAGCCTGTCGGATTATTTTTGGTCACTCCGCACGGTAGGATTGCGCAAAAACTGCAACACAAAACAATAGTGCACTGATAACAGGGACGAGAGAAGACGCGTATCTCCACAGTGTATTGTTCTGTGTAGTAATCGCCCACGTGTCTGAGGATTGCTAAATAAACTGTTGCTGAACTATAACTGAATCGTGGCTGCAGTTTCAATAAGCCTTTCCAGGAAGTGCCGGATTATTAGGGCCTGCCTGATTATTTTTCAACCCTTACCTGAGGGTACCGGATTATTAGAGCCTGCCGGATTATTAGAGCCTGCCGGATTATCAGAGCCTGCCGGATTATTAGAGCTTGTCGGATAAATAGAGCATTTACGGTAGTCACAATAGAAAGACATGAGCTGAACAGATAAAACAAAAGGTATCAAGTCGAAAAGATGCACAGATAGACAGAGTTTAATCGATGACTTAATTGGCTCACCTTACATCAAGTATCAAGTAGAAAATGATTAAGCAATAAATAAAGTAGATATAGCAGTAACTTAACAAGCAATATTTTACATTAACACCCCGTAATAAATGACTAAAGTAGTGAAAATTAGTACAAGACGAATATAATGTATATTAATATATAACTAATTCACAAATTAATACAATAATTTATAGTAAAATTTCTAATAAATCTATTATTATTACTATTAATTACAGGTAAATCCAGTAGCATGGGGGACGAGTGCAAATGCACTATTACCACCCTGCGGTGACCCCCCATGTGTACCAGAAGCACCCAAGCTATTGTTACGTTTCATACAAAAGGCTGATGTTACGCTAGAACCCAAACAGCCATGGTTCATAGCATCGAGACAGCTGACCGCACAAGATGAGTGCCGCTGTTGATAAACTCTTTTAGTAGCACTTGCTCGTCGTCGGTGAGGCTGGTCGACGCGTCGATGCCGACGATGCCGGCGGCGGTGCAGGAAGAGGCGCGCCGTCGCTGTTGATTCTGCTGTTTCTCGTGCCAAGTGCGCAACGACACCTCCAAGCCCTGACCGAACAACACACACATTTTCATTTTTCATTTTCATTTATTGAAACATTTATATTGCGCAATCTCTACACAATGTGTCTCAGATGCGCAGACAGTACAATATTTACAATGCGGCATTGTACAAACAGACACACATACATGTACAAATATTTACAACGGGTACAGACACACACACACACACACACACACACACACACATATTCAGCGAAAGTGCGGATATATCATTGTCTCTGACAGGTCAGCTCGCATTCTTCGGCATTCCGGCAGGTGAACATGATGTATGGGCAAAAGGACCACACGCACACATATATACAGGTATAAGCGGACATACAGGTGGAAAAAACATCGCTGACAGCCACTAATCCTTCTTCGTTTCAAAACAGGTGTTATTAACACCATGCATGACCAAAACATCACACCAACACACCCATACACACACTCACACACACAAGCACACACAAGCATAAAACCAACCCTTACACACACACACACACACACACACACACACACACACACACATACACACACATACACTCAGACACATGTTTGTATGTATGTTGACACAGACGTATATTTCGGTGTTGTACAATCGTGACGCTAATGAAGCATACAGTCTCGTGTCACGCATTTTCTGGTTTTATATACCCTTTGGTCCATGCTGACCGTTGGGCTGTATTTGGATATTTGTGTCGTATCTTGGAGTTGAATTAAATGTATATTTGAGTTTTTCAACGAGCTTGTTTCTTTTCCCGGTATTTCTGGGTTGTTCAAAGTATTTACCGTCGACCAAACAAACACAGCAAATTGGTTGGATGCGTAATGATGGTACATGGATGGTTGAGTATGCTTATGCATGTATGAGGATGTGTGTGTGTGTGCCTGGGGTTGTGTGTGAGTGTGCATGTATATGTAAACATGTACATCTGTACACAATGGAGTGATATATTTATATTTGTTACGTGTTATATAACTATGTTGTAATAGGTTATGTAGCCGCGTAGTCGTTGTCATAACCATTGTCTGATTGTAATATATTCTACATCAATCATGTGCGTCTATGAGCTTGCTCGATGATGTACATTTCTGCCATTTTATAACTTGTATATTTGCATGAAATTATTGTGATGTGAAAAATGTGGCAATAAACTGAACAAACAAACAAACAAACATTCATACATGCATTCATCGAAGCGCCCGTGTTTGAAGTATTATATGAGAAAAATCACAAATCACGTACGATCAAGACAGTCACACAAGTAGGCTACTACTGAGTGGTCCGAGTTGCTTGCAGCACAGATATCAAAATTATGATATGAAAATTGACTAAATGACTTTATGTAGCTTGTTTTTTTTAATAATGTTTGTTTATATATGTATAACAACGAATACATTATACATTTATATATACATTTATATTTACATTACATACATTTATACATACATTTATATATACATTTATATTATACTTATATTACATATATATTTATAATTCTGACCCGATTTCTGGCTAGCATTTGTACGCGATTTTTGTGCGTGATTCTGATGACACCGGGAGATTGCACCCACGCCTCTCCATCCACCTCAACCGGAACACTCGCATCTCCTGACACACACACACAAGTACACAACATACACACACACACACACAAGTACACAACATACACACATATACAAACCCCACAAACAGACATACACACACACACACATATGTAATATGTGGGGCATTAATAATGTTATATTAACACATATAATATAACATTTTTCACATCACAATAATTTCATGCAAACATACACACACACACACACACACACACACACACACATTCATATATAATGCCCTATTGAATTGTTTGTTGTTTTGATGTTGTGCTTTGTTGTTGTTGTTTTTACACCGCTGTTACTTGATGCGGAGCTGTGGTCCATACTCTTATTGAGTCTGAGCAAAATACACATTTCTTTCTTTCTTTCTTTCACACGCACATCAATCTTACACAAATCTACACACACACAAACACACATACAGCGTACAAAAAAAGAAAAAAAAAGAAAAAAAACACCCACGACCGGATTCGAACCCGGGCAGGACGACTGGCGCCGTTGGCACTCACCGAGAATGGTGATTTGCACGGTGTGACACTGCGCAATGCGGTGCCGGTGCAGGTTGATCAGCCGACTGGCGGCCATTTGTGCCGTGCCATACGCAGCCACCACCTCTAGTAGCCGATCGTCAAAACACGGCGCCAGAAATACACCGCTGTCAGATCGACTCGTCTTCTCGGCCGGTTGATTCTCAGGCTGTTGTTCCCCAGCTGGATGTTGTGGATGCGAGCCGCGTCGACGACCGCGTCGCCGCTCGCGACCCCAAAAATTCGTGCCGCCCATAAAACTGCCACACACAAAAACATCCACATATAGACACACACACACACACATGAATTCATGTTGTATAGATAGACATGCGATAATGTGCGTGTGTGTGTGTGTTTGTGTGTGTGTGTGTGTGTTTGTGTGTGTGTGTGTGTGTGTATATTGTTCTGAAAAGGCTCAAGATATATTTTGATGGACGTGCAATAAATGCAATTAATTTTATTTTACAGACACACACACACACATTTCATTTCATTTATTGAGCATTTGTACCGCGCCTTTCAGTGTAGCAAAAGCGCACAAACACACACACACACACACACAAACACACACACAGGCACAAACATACACAGACGCACACATACACATAAGCTCGAACACACGAACACACATGTTTGTCTTCAAACAAAAGCCATGTGGTCATATTTTCAAGCCAGTACTTGCAACCCGTATATACTGGCAGAATGCAGACTGGATGTGGATCTCACCTGGGAATGTTGAGCACAACAATGCCCTGCAATGGCGGCAGACAAATCACATGACCGTCGCACTCGAGCCGAAGACGCTGCTCCATGTTTCTACATGTTTTCTGATCAACAAACACCAACATAAACACTTGCACTCGTGTGCGAGAGAGGTTTGCCGTTCGAAGCTGGCTAAGGTAGATTTCTTATTTTTGTATAGTTAGTTTATGTATATTACGGCTTGAGTCTGAGTAATTCTTCCAGTGGTGGATGGGCCAAGAGCGGGTTGTGGCGTCTAGTCTGTTTGCTAAAAACGAATTCGGCACGCTACGGTGAATACTAACCGATATCGCATATTTATTATTCTATTGATTTAATTGTGTCTGTTGCATGGGGTGCACCACTGTTCACCTATTTTCAACGGATCTAGTACAATATTGCCCTATGAACATATTGGCCAAAAACGCCCGCATGCTCCCATACTCTGCAATAGGGCAATATGTTCACCTCGGCCAGCGTAGTGTCAAAGGCGTATCAAGTGTGAGAGTGCGACTGTGGCTTTTGACCAATATGTTCACTTTTCACCATGGCGAAATTTCAGTGGTTTTCAACACAAGAAAAGAGTTTATACACAAGTAGCTAGCACCTCACATACTGTGGGGTTATTGGCTAGGCTCAGTAATCTAAATTGACTTAACCTGACCTCACCTAACCTAGCCAAGACTAAACCTAGCCGCACAGTATGTTAGGTGCTAGCTACTTGTTGTATAGAAACTCGTGCGTTGTGTTGAAAACCACTGAAATTATGCTATGGTGAAAAGTGAACATATTGGTCAAAAGCCACAGTCGCACTCACCGCACTTGGTACGCCTTTGACACTACGCTGGCCGAGGTGAACATATTGGCCTATTGCAGAGTATGGGAGCATGCGGGCGTTTTTGGCCAATATGTTCATAGGGCAATATTGTAGTACTCCCTTTTCAACAGTATTTTTACGGTTAAGCATTTTTCCGATTAGCCATCCACTTCGATTCCACAAATTTATTATGCATAATAAATGTTTCCGCTGATTGTTCTAGCGCACGCATAGACAAACACAAACATGACGCGATATATGAAGGGTTGTCAAACATACAAACATACATACAAACATACATACATACAAATACACACACAGACATACACGCACGCACAAGCACATACACACACACACACACACACACACTCACACACACACACACACACACACACACACACACACACACACACACACACACACACACACAAACACACACACACACACATACACAAGCACACACAATCACACAAAGACAGAATTATAAACACACACACACACACACATACATACATACAGTCATACACACAGACACACACATACATATTGACAATACACATACATACATAAACACACACACACATATATATATACTGACAATACACATACATACAGCATGCACACACACACACATATATACTGACAATACACATACATACGTATACATACACACAGTCATGCACACAGACATACACACACACACACATACTGACAATACGTATACATACACACAGTCATGCACACAGACATACACAAGATACCTGGATGAGTTCTTTGCTGCCGAGAACGCCGTACCACATGAGGTTTTTGGTGCGACTACCGCACTTGTGGGGCTGATCTTCACGCTTGTTGTGAAAGTCTAGCGAGATTTTGGCGTCAATGCCAATGCCGAAATAGTTGTTCATCACGCCTTTCTCGAGAAAACCGCCACCGCCACAACTGACACACACACACACACACACACTCATAGATATACACACACGCACACACACACACATACACACACTCAAAGAGAGGAAAACCAGACGTAAACTGAGAAAGGAAGACAAACACACAGAAGCTGAAACATGTTGAACGTCACAAACAAAACAGACAGCAAAAACACTGCGACAAAAAGACAGAGAAACATAAAAAAGAAATATAGGAAACACACAAACATGCACATACACACACCCACACACACAATTTCAAAAGCAAACAAAAAAATACTTGGATGAAAGTACAATTCTCAATTGTGATTTTATCCCAACTATTGTTCTGAAACCTAATTTCGATGCTCCCTCATTTATTATGACTGTTTTTTGTGTAAATGTGTTTTTTTTTTTTTTTGCTTGTGGTCGGAGGCAGCCTGCACTTTGGCTCTAGCACGACTGTGTGAGATCTGCTGAGATCAAGGACCTGTGTGAGATCGAGGATCCGGAGAGTGGATCGTGAGGTCAGATGTGACCGGGTTGGAGTCTGAGGAAGCTACGTGAAGTAAAAATAATAATAAAAAATCAAATTTAATGTGTCATATACTAATCTTATGCTATACATGTTTTTTCTTAAACAGTTGCGGCTGAAGCCCCTCCCGAAAAGAAGTTTTCATCGACTCCTCATAACCAAGAGATTCACTAAAAGAGGTCAATAAAAAGACCTTTTGATAATGAGAATTTGTTGATATAAACATTATCGCAATGAGTATGCAAACATGATTGTGTGTGTGTGTAAATGTGTGTGTATATATAATTAAAAAAAATGCCCCATAAGTCATGATCTTCACACACTACCTAGTCTTTCATACATAAATCAGCCTCCCCTGAAATTCCACTATGGAACCGCCACTGGTATTGGCGGTAAGAGAAAAAGAGGAAGAGAGTGAAAGAGAGAGTGAGTGTGTGAGAGAGAGAGAGAGAGCAGATACACAGTGTTGACTAGGCCGGCTAGTGGAGTGGCTGGAGCACACAACGTGTCGGCATGAGCCATCAATACTCTCTGCAACATACCACCGCCACCACCACCACCGGCACCACCGCACCAGCAACCACACGAAGAACCGCCTGACACACACACACACACACACACACACATACACACACACACACACACATACACACACATACAATACATTGATTATAACTGCTTGTATAATAGAAACGGCACACAAAAGTGTATACCCATCTATTATCGGAGAATGTGGATTAATACAATGTGAAACATTTAGGCAAATTAAAACACACACACACACACATACACACACACACACAACGGACACGCATCAGATGAAGTGGACATAAAACAATATAAATACGAAACAATTAATATGAAGGATAATCAAAAAACATGTGTCAGAGTCATAGCAACAGCCCCCCCCCTAACATTTATTATAAAATGGCGAATAAAAGTGGCCAGCTAACTGAATTTTCACAAACGTCGGGCCTGTATTTTAATGGTGTTTTATTAATAATGCAGCCCCAAGTATTGCCTTTAGAAGGGCACCATACTACCTCACATCAACGTCGACTGGTACTAACCACAGGAGCAGTTTGCCGCCCGCAGCAGGGGACTGATGATGGGTGTGACCGGCCTCAGAGCAGCGTTGTCGGGAGCTGACTTCACAAGCGGCGGTGGCGGCGAGGAGAGAGTGAGAGAGGAGAAAGAGGATGGAGCGCCCGGCTCGGGTGACGGTGTGCTGTGGCGCAGCAGTGACGGCACCGGTGTCAACGATGACAGTCGCCGACACATCGGAACTGCTCACACAAACACACACATTTACATGTAAAAACACACCTTGACACGAGCACAACTCGAAAATTACATAAACACACACCTTTTTTGAGTTATGATATATGTATATATATACTTCGTATGTGTATGTATATATAATGATGTTATAAATATGAATTCATATTGTATAGATAGGCATGTTAGCATGCGAACATGTGTGTGTGTGTGTATAAATTGTACTGAAAAGCCTTGAATGTATTTTTGGATGAATGTAAAATAAATGTAATTTTCTCTACTTTACACACACACACACACACATACACACACATACACACACACACACACACACACACACGATGACACATGCGTTTCATATCATGTTACACACCAGTCTGTATGTGTACGCAACGTGTCTAATAGCAAACTAAACCGGATTTGAACCTTGAATCACTCCGTCCAATCAACTGAACTCATACAAACTCAAAACACATACACTATATAACATACACTCTGAGCCCAAACTCATACAAACCTTGAGCACAAACACACACACACACACACACACACACAGAAAATTCGAACGTTGGCTGTGACTCAAACGGGCATGTCATGAACGAAGCAAATTCACCAGCCATCATGAATGCTAGCTTCTATACCCGAGCAAAACTCACTGTTGCTCGACGAGGTAGCTAACACTGACGAGCTTCCATGCCCGCTCAATTGGTCGCCGACGCCGAGCGGCGATTGGTCGGCGGCGAGCGACAATGGTGGCGCGGTCTGCGGCGAAACCGGCGCAGACCGCGCCGAATACGCCACGTCGCGGCCGCCAACAGTGGACAACGACTGCCCAGAGTGTTGAATGGACAGATTGTGACAACGTTGGCGACCAGCCAGCGACGACGGCGGCCGTGACATGATGACGTCATCGCTGGCGTGTGACGTCATTGCTGAAGCGCATGCAGATGTGTCAGTTGAACTCTGACAACACACACACATACACACATACAAACACGTACACAAACATATCACACTGTCATACTTACAAAATGATAATAGCATCAAACGCAGTGATGTTAGTAGTATAATGGAAAAGTTAAAAGCCTCAAGTGACAGCTGCTACACGGGAAGAAGTCGAAGCTTATGAACACACACACAGGTGTGTCCCGTGCAGCTCGCTGCCACCGCAGAACCGACCCTCTCCACGCTATGACGTCACAAGGACGATAGACGTATTAGAGAGGGCCACCTCCCCAGAATGCATGACACAACACATGACTGATATCTGGTACCATCATTTACTGCTGGGTGGACAGGGACTGTTGGATTATAGAATTAGCCCAATTGAATTCTCCTCCGCCGGGTTTCGAGTTGAGAGATTGTGAAGCGGGTGTGCTACCACTACACCGCGGAGTCCAACAAAAGTAAAGATAAGAAATATATATGATAATAGTGATTGGACTGACCACATGTGAGGCGTTGGAGGCCGACAAGTTACAATTGTCCCGACTGACAGAGCCGCGGGCTGTTTGAGAGCGGGAACTGCCAGGAGACTGGACCTCGTCCGGCGAGGCGTTTTCAATCTCCACTTGAGGTACCTGCATTCAGTCCCGCACATGCAAACACACACACACACACACACACACACACACACACACAACAACTTCAAACATTTAACGGTGTATGTTGATAAGACCGTCTTATTTCGATGTAATTCATCTAAATTGCATATACTTGAATGCAGTGTCTTGTGTTGTTTAATATATAGCCTCGATATGATTTTCGTTGTTTGCTACATGATTTGTCCATTGAAGTATATAAATATCACACACACACAAATGAGCACATTCACATGATTGTACAACTGAATGCACTCTACACTATCCGTTCGTCCAAGAGCCATGGCTCGACGAATCGTTGCCTTATTAATCTGTGTTTGCTGTATAACTTGTTTTGTTGTCTATGTGTGGCAATACATCAAATTGACAAATTGACACACGTACATGAATATCTAGTGCATTAGTGCGTAGCATTTGTATCTGACACATACGACACACATGAGCCATAGACGTGAAATATTGGAATATTTCTACTTTTGATTACCTGTTTTCTTTGTCAATAATGTTGTTTTAAATGTGTTATAAAAATGACAAATGAATGCAAATATCTCTACATATTCACTGATGCCACAAATCTACCCGTAACACACACACACACACACACACACACACTAACACTAACATACACAGACAAATAGATTGTGAATCAGGTGGCTCCAAGCTTCAGGGAAGATATTTCAAGCCATCTGACATATGAACTTCATATATCCACCTGATATTGTGACCCGGGTCGTGACCTCACCTGTCTGACCTGACCGCTACTGTCGGCGGCGGCTGTGTCGTCCGCGTCTGCGTTCTGGGCATCCACCACCAGTTCAATGTGCCGAAGAATACCGTGCACGGCCCTTTTAACACTGTTGGCCCGCGTAAACACGCGACGCTGCACGCCTGCGACACCCGCATCCATCGTCGGCGTTGCTGGCGTATCTGGCGAGTTGCAGAATAGCAGTAGATAAGCGTTTTAACACAGCATCAGCAAACGGGAATAGTAGCTGAGTGGTGAGCGCATCGAGCGCGCAACCCGAGTGTCGCGGGTTCGATTCCCGTACGACACGGAAATTTTCAAGAAATCATAGTAATCAACAGCGCGTCATGCCGGCATCATGTACAATAATTGTGAGATGCAATCTGTTTCATTCCACCACACTCTCTAATTCGGACCAGCCGCGCAGACAAAATATGACCACAAAATCGGTTGCCAGACGCCAATCCACACACACACGCACATAATGGCTTCTCGCGTGACACTCGGAGTTAAACTTACCATGACAGGAGTCTGGTGAAGAGGCTGGTGGCGGCGGAGGCGGTGGTGTCTCCTGCTGCAGCGTGGTAACAAGCTGCGCCAGTTTGGCGTCCAGTTGTGCACACTTGTCCTGCAGCGAAGAATCATCGTGCGGCGACCAAGCGGCCACGTGTGACGTCAGCTGACGCACCGTGTCGCACAACACACTGCCAGCATACACACACACACACACACACAATCACCCAATAAGAGATTATACTCGAACTCACACACACGTAAAACGCAACCAAAAGTTATTTACACAACACAAAAATAGACCAACAAAATGCAACACAACACTCGAGGCACGGG
The DNA here is from genome assembly GCA_916048095.2 of Sacculina carcini. Taxonomy (NCBI): domain Eukaryota; kingdom Metazoa; phylum Arthropoda; class Thecostraca; family Sacculinidae; genus Sacculina; species Sacculina carcini. Next base: position 2,158,138 of record OU696585.1, read on the forward strand.
GAGCTCAGATATTCCATACGCACACAATAACAGACACACACACACATACATACATACATAGGATTGTTATCGGATGATGGTTTATTATCTATTGTTATATATTTATTATTATATTTCCAACTCTCTTTCTAGACTTTTTTCTTTTCGAACTCTCTTTCTCTCTGATCTTTTGGGCGCTTCCGGTACATGGGGCCACCTTAGGGTGGTAATAGTGCTTGCACTCTTCCCATGCTACTGGATTTGCCTGTAATTAATAATAATAATAATAATAATACATACACACCCGGCAGAGTGTAGAATTTGGTCGTGTCGTTCCGAGTGCAAAATGGCCGACAGATGTCGCGCCAAGCAGACATCATAGTTTTGCGGTGTTACCGGCTCAGCAGCGGCCAACACTTGGTCGTTTTCTGCCGCCGCACCGGCAACGTCAACAGCGGCAGAGGCGGATTCAGTGGCAGCACAAGCGGGGGCGGCGGCAGGGGCGGAGTTAGATGCGGCAGAAGCGGTGATATCTTGGTCAATATCGGCGGCGGTGGCAGTGCTCGGTGGATCAATCAACGAGCCTGTCTCCAGCACCGATACACTCCACCTGTCGGCCACACACGCACACACACAAACATTTCATTTCATTTATTGAGTCATTTATTAAGCGCAATACACACATCATGTCTCAATTGCGCTGATATAAACATAACACACCACATACATTCATGCACAATCACATGCATATTCAAATATAGGTTTCGTATTTACAAAGCAAGACAATACAATACAGGCAGAACACAGACACACGCACACACACGTACACGCGCCCATCAGCAAATACCTTAGACGGTTCATCAAGACACACACACACACACACACACACACACACACACACACACACACACACAACGTGGTACACACATACTCAGACACACACACACATTTCATTTATTAAACCATTTATATAGTGCAATCCACACACATTGTGTCTGGAACGTGCATGACACAAAGACATATATACATACGTTCATATACACGAGGATAAATTGAAACACACATAAATAGGGGACACACACACACACACACATAACACATACAAACACACACACATACACTCACACACAAAAATAACACGCATATATAAGATAAAATAACATGCATAAATACACACACATCAATAGATATAAAACCGCACATAAAATGACACACATAACACATAAATAAACACACACACACACACACAAATAGATAAAAACACACACATAGCACATAAATAAACACACAAACACACATACAACTAGATAAAAAGACACACACACACAAAATAACACACATAACACACATAAATGAACACACACACACACAACTAGATAAAAATACACACACACATAAATAAACACACACACACACAAACAAATAGATAAAAACACACACATAACACATAAATATACACACACACACACACACACAACTAGATAAAAACACACACACATAACACATAAATAAACACACACACACAACTAGAAACAACACACACACACAAAAATAACACACATAACACACATAAATAAACACAAACACACACAAATAGATAAAAACACAAACATAACACATAAATAAACACACACACACACACAGAGAGAGAGAGAGACAAACACACACACAGAGAGAGAGAGAGACAAACACACACAGAGAGAGAGAGAGAGACAAACACACAGAGAGAGAGAGAGACAAACACACACACACACAGAGAGAGAGAGACAAACACACACAGAGAGAGAGAGAGACAAACACACACAGAGAGAGAGAGACAAACACACACACACACAGAGAGAGAGACAAACACACACACAGAGAGAGAGAGACAAACACACACAGAGAGAGAGAGACAAACACACAGAGAGAGAGAGACAAACACACACACAGAGAGAGAGAGAGACAAACACACACACAGAGAGAGAGACAAACACACACAGAGAGAGAGAGACAAACACACACAGAGAGAGAGAGAGACAAACACACAGAGAGAGAGAGACAAACACACACACAGAGAGAGAGAGACAAACACACAGAGAGAGAGAGAGACAACACACACAGAGAGAGAGAGACAAACACACACACAGAGAGAGAGAGACAAACACACACAGAGAGAGAGAGAGACAAACACACACACAGAGAGAGAGAGAGACAAACACACACAGAGAGAGAGAGACAAACACACAGAGAGAGAGAGACAAACACACACACAGAGAGAGAGAGAGAGAGACAAACACACACAGAGAGAGAGAGAGACAAACACACACAGAGAGAGAGAGAGACAAACACACACAGAGAGAGAGAGACAAACACACACACAGAGAGAGAGAGACAAACACACACAGAGAGAGAGAGAGACAAACACACACACAGAGAGAGAGAGACAAACACACACAGAGAGAGAGAGACAAACACACACAGAGAGAGAGAGAGACAAACACACACAGAGAGAGAGAGACAAACACACACACAGAGAGAGAGAGACAAGCACACAGAGAGAGAGAGAGACAACACACACAGAGAGAGAGAGACAAACACACACACAGAGAGAGAGAGACAAACACACACAGAGAGAGAGAGAGACAAACACACACACAGAGAGAGAGAGAGACAAACACACACAGAGAGAGAGAGACAAACACACAGAGAGAGAGAGACAAACACACACAGAGAGAGAGAGAGAGAGACAAACACACACAGAGAGAGAGAGAGAGAGAGACAAACACACAGAGAGAGAGAGAGAGACAAACACACACAGAGAGAGAGAGACAAACACACAGAGAGAGAGAGACAAACACACACACAGAGAGAGAGAGAGAGAGACAAACACACAGAGAGAGAGAGAGAGAGATACATCAGTGCAAACCTGTCGAGCATTTTGATGGTGGCACAGGCGTATTTGTCTAGTGTGTGAGGCAGAGCGGCGGCTGTGTGATCGTCACACGCGCCGCCCCATCCCAGCACACGAGCCAGGTCGTTGCCTGTACCCAATGGCAACACACCCACCTGACAATGACGCTATGACACACACACACACACACACACACACACACACACACACATATACACAAAATATATGTAATTCATGTGTGTCCGCAGGTGATTGTATTAGAAATTATGCGCTAGCTCCGTGTGTTTGTATGTGAGTGATTTGTAGGTGAGTCTAGTAATTGTTGATGTTTGCATTACCACAAATGTTTATATATTTTATGTATAGTCAAGTCTGTCAAAGAGTGTTTCACTCGATAGACTGAACCTCTCAAAATTGTTTAATCTCAATATTATTATGTATATGTTGGCGAAAAACTAAGTGAACTAAACACATACACACACATACACATATATACCGTAAAATTTCCATTTGAACGGCATATCGTTCTATTTTTCAGACCTTCTCCCGTAGTGTCGTTCAATTGGAGGGTGTCGCTCTATTTTTCCACTAGCTGGTCAGAATTTTATAGATAAAACACTAGCAAACGTATGCATTTTTATATAACAACAATAGGCACAAATACACGGTGATTACTGGCAAAAATAATAACAAATTCATCAATAAAAATCAGTCAGTCCTGGCTATTGCCAAAAGAGAATAATTCATCAAAGTGACGTACAAATAGGTGTTACGGCATATAAATAGGTGTGTGTGTGTCATATATTGATTCGGTTCAACTGTGATTTGAAACTGCAAATAACCCCATTGACACGTCTGTGTATGTGTATGTATGTGTGTGTGTGTGTGTGTGTGTGTATGTATGTGTGTGTAGCTCACATGCAGGTCCATTTTGTCGATATGAGAGAGGACCCAGCCGACAGAGCCATCCCCTCCGCACACCAGAATGCGAAACTGTTCAAATGTCCTGAACAAACGCAATCTACACCCACAAAAACACACACACAAACATACTTTATTATTATTATCAATTACAGGCAAATCTAGTAGTATGGGAAGAGTGCAAGTGCACTATTACCACCCTGCGGTGACCCCCATATGTACTGGAAGCGCCCAAAATATTCGAAGAGAAAGAGAGTTCGAAAAATAATTCTAGAAAGAGAATTGGACAAAATAACGATAAGTAATACAACATAATCTGAAACACTCCACACACCCACACAAACATACATGCACACGCACAAAATACAAAATCTATAAAAAGCAGTTTGTGATATAATTTTTGTTGTTGCTTTTTCGCTATTCCTAGCTAGAACTACATACGGGCGATTATACTCAGATGTATAATGCACAACGTATGGCGCGCTCATACGACTCAATACATATATTGTATTGAATAAATTACACGAATTGTATTATCTTTACAAGTCGCAATTTCTTGGAGATAATTTTGTTTGCTTATGTGATAAAGTCAATTTGAATACACAGTCTCTGTAGATGACAAAAAAAACAGAATAAAACATTGAGAAAAAAGCTTCTAGGAAAGTATATGAAGCATAGGTAATAACATATTTTTCTTTAAGCGTAAATAACTGCAAAAAAACCCAAAACATTGAAAGCAGAAAAGACGATAAAGTGAAAAATATCAAAAATCCTTGTGTTTATTCAATAATTAATCGAAAAAATATTCCACAAACTCAACAATTATGCAAACACAATTAAAACTTTTTTTCTAGTATTACACAAGGTAATATTTGTAGTATAAATCAGATATAACTCAACAAAATACAATCTGATGCGTGTTAAGCACACAACATTCTTCCAATAAGTGGTGAATGCACTCATCAAAAGTCAATAGGCAATCATCGGCGTGATGACGTCACAAATTGCTTGCGTGACGTCACCACATAGAAAAAACGTATATTGCAGCATAAGCCCATCCGTAACACCAATTACAAGTCCATCAACCTCAGAGTGTGTGCCATTACGCACATACACACACACACACACACACACACATACACACACAGACATTATATATATATATATATATATATATATATATATATATATATAATCGTTTAATCTTCAACAAAATTAAAATTAAAATTCAATTACAATTTAGATTAAAACAGCCCTGTGTGTTTATTCGCTTAAATTTCGAGCAGAAATAACAGTAAATTGTGTATTTCACAAAATTGACCACACACGTCTATACAAAGTCACTTTATGAAGAACTAATGCCATTTTACGTTTCGTGTTGTATATATGTTTGTATAGCTCTTATCCAGATGATGTTATTTGCTATTTATTCAATCATTAACCTAGCCTGAAGCACATTACACAATGGCAAAACTAGACGACATGCCATCTGGAAAAACATTTTCCAGTTTATATACATTTGAAATGCGCCGCTTGTAAGTCGAGAAATCGGTCAGCTTTAGACGAACAGAAGAAAAGACAAACAAAACAAAACAAAACTTCTAGAATAATATGCCGTTTGCTGCACAAGTATATAAGTGTCATTTAATGACAGTGAAACACTGGCAAACGGTGATCAAAATGAATTAAGCAAAGACGATGGTACTGGAATGTCCCAAAAATATGCGCGAACATGCACACATACACAACATATTCTGACACACACACACAACTTATTTTGACACACACACACATACACACACAACATATTCTGACACACACACACACACACACACACAACATATTCTGAACACACACACACACACATATATATATACAGTACACACACACATATACAGCACACACAACATATTCTGACACAAACACACACATATAGCACACACACACACACACATACACACACAACTTATTTTGACATACACACACACATACAGCACACACACAACATATTCTGACACACACACAGACACATACACACACAATTTATTCTGACACACACACACACACACACAACTTATTCTGACACACACACACACACACACATACACACACAACTTACTCTGACACACACACACACACAACTTATTCTGACACACACACACACAACTTATTCTGACACACACACACATACAGCACACATACAACTTATTCTCTCTCACACACACACACACACACACACACACACACACACACACACACACACACACACACACACACATACAGCACACACAACATATTCTGACACACACATATACAGCACACACACAACATATTCTGACACACACAAGCACACACACACGCACTTTAACAGAAGGAAATGACGGAGCATGTACAGTACACGTACACAGTCGAACAGCATGGATAATCACGTGAATATGCTGCAGGATAAAAAAACAGATAAAGAGAGTGAGCACAGAGAGAGAGAGAGAGAGAAAATGATGAACAACAGCCAGATGCAATCAATCAAACAAAATTGACACACACACATACACGCACACATATATACACACCCACATACACAACCACATACACACACATATACACACACATACACACACACACACATACACACACATACACACATATACACACACATACACACACACATACACACACACACACATACAGACACACATACACACACACATATACACACACATACACACATACACACACACATACACACACACACACACACACATACATACGAGCGCGCGCAGGTACGCACATGAATAAGATGAGAAATGGACAGCTACAGAGATGGGAGTAAAGAAAGAGCGGCAAAAATGCAAGTGGCAAAGTTGAGATGGAAGGTAGGCAGCGGAGATTGATTGGAGCACACACACACACGCACACACACACACACACACACACACAAACACACACACACAATCGTCGGAGGTGATACATTGAACGAATGACTTAGGTTACCTACACGCACGTACGCACACACACACAAGAGCATACCCACATACACATACATACATACTAGCTTACATACACAAGCGCACACACACACATACACACGGATAATTTTCAGAGGTAAATCATGAAACGCATTGAGGGTTGAATCCTAATGATATTGGAATACCAATGGTGAGGACTTTAAGAGCGTAAAACAGCTTGGTGAAAAAATGATTTCGAAGAAAGCAAACTCATTAAAAATGTGTCAAATTCAAACATGAAACTCATTTCAGAAATTATTGATTGTTCATTAATAAGAAACACACTAGAAATCAGAAAGATTGATAGTAAAAAGTAGATGTCAAAAACAAAATACATTTTTTTGTCATTCGGTTCAGTAGTTTCAATAGAATTAAGTTTGGTTTGGTTTTGAGTCCGCGCGCGCGTGAGTGTCTATATTTATGCGCTATCGTGAACACACTTTGTTGTGAAGAAACAGGAAAAAAAACACAAATTATACCCTAAGTGTATCAAAAACAAAAACTAGTGATAAGTGCAACTTCACGACATAATTTTTACCATATATTATAAAGTGTATATCAAATTAACACATAAAATTAGAATAATTTGTATCATATAATTTCATAACTATATACTTTTATTAAATAGCATACACATTTACAAGTCGATTAAATATGACATAACTTTAAAACCTGATTGAATATGATACATATATAACTTTATTAAATATCATATAATTGTATAGTTCATATTTTCAACTTGATAACGTTGTAATATTAAACATGGACCGACCCCAGCGAAGGCCCGCCGGCCACCAGATCGAAAACTTGTGCCGGATTCAGCAGTTGACGCATGCGGCGCAAAAACTTGACGCCCGTGTGGTCGCCCGACTTCGAGTTGACAAACACCAACAGCGGCGAGCAGCCGGCACAACTCTGTGTGTCACAAGCATCCTCGCTGCCTGAACAACAAATACACGACCGTATATATAAGCGGTCATGAAGACAACATTGGAATTGCCGGCATAGCTTAGTTGGTTGAGCGTATCGTTCAACGCCAAAGGTCCCCGGTTCGATTCTTAACGCGGGCGATTCTTTGTATGACACTTGTTCGCTGTACTACAATGTACAAAACTGTATAAACCGAAAATAACTTTGATTGTAATGTGTGATTGTGATTAGTGATTGTGAATCTTAGCGAGGTGAAATGATCATAGGTGTTCGAAGCGAAGTCGCTCACGTGGAAAACTTACACCTGCTGAATACGTTGCCGCATGCTATGAAGCACACCCGTACAAAACACAGTCACGAAGTAAAATTCAACAATCCCGCAACACCAATGGCGGCCGAAGCTTTCTCAGGTGGGTTTCACCTAAGATGCAGGCCTTGGTGAAACATAGGGAGCTATACTCGAAATGATCGCGGTCAGCATTTTTTGGGAGGAGGTTTCAGGGCAGGTTGATACATTTTTGATGGAGATTCAGCCTCCCCTCTTAGAGCCGCCTCTGTGCAGAATAGAACAAGAAAATGCTCATTCCTAACATCACTAGAAACCATGTCCTCAACGATAACTTGACATATACACTAATAACCATCCAAGCTGCTTGCATAGTCGTGAAAGCAAATGCAATTGAAATAAACTTTCAAGGCAGAGGGTGTGAGCGTAAGTACCGATGTTGTGCAGAGCGGTGGGAGGCACCACCGAGACTCGACACACGCCGAGACTACAGCGGCTGGCAGCCAGGGCGGGTCGGCATGCGGCGTGTACAGTACACTTGCACCAGACACACCTGAAATCTTGCAGTCTGTCAGCCAAACACACACACACACACACACACACACACACACACACACACACACACACACACACACACACACACAATTACCGTAAAAGCTCTATTTGAGCGGCATGCCGTTCTATTTTTTTATCATTCCTCCGTAGTGCCGTTCAATTAGAAGGTGCCGCTCTATTTTACGACTAGCTGGACTAAGAAAATACGTTTGTGAAAATACGATATATTTTATGGATTAAAAAAACAACCAGGTATATTTAATTAACAAAATACACAAATAAAGGACGATTACTGAGAAAATAATCGCAATTTCACAACTAAAAATCAGTCAGTCATAGCTATTGCCAAAAGATAATGATTAATCAAAACGACGTTTAATTAGAGGTGCATTTCAAACACAGGTTTTACGGCATATTGTAACAAGACGCACTGAAAACATCTACCTGCCTAATCACTAATCAAAACATCCTAATCAAAACATCTAATTCACTAAACAAATCTGCAATTAAGAAATCGCAAATAATATACAATAATATACAAATAATATACAATAATATACAAATAATATACAATAATATACAAATAATATACAATAATATACAAATAATATACAATAATATACAAATAATATACAATAATATACAAATAATATACAATAATATACAAATAATATACAATAATATACAAATAATAATATATTGTACAATCACAAATAATATATTTGTGTAGTTAATATTAACATTTATATGTACAGCGCACATTATAACACACACGCACGAGAAAAAAAACTTGAAGCAAAATAAAAATAAATAGATAAGATACACCCCTGAGGAACAACAAACACACACACACACACACACAAAGCGCATACTTAAAACATGACAGAATAGTGAATACAAAAACACGAATAAATATATTCAATAGAAATTGATGTAGAAGCCAAGCACGATTATAATAAAATAACCCAAGAACAATAAGTATTATTACATCATGAAGTAATATAATACAACCAGCGCATTCATAATTAATTTAATTAATAAGTATTTTAATAATTTTCAGCTCTCATCATGGGAAAAAACTTGTATTTCTCAAATTCTCTCTATCTCCATATATATATATATATGTTTTTTGGCACTTCAGGTAGATGGGGCCAACGCAGGGTGGTAATAGTGCTGGTACATCATCCTATGCTACTGGACTTGCCTGTAATTAATAACTATAATGAGCAGAAACTCACCAGCAAGCAGTCGTTAGAAGACTTGTTAATTTTTCTGTTAAAGCTTTCGGTTTGTATTGCCGGAACACCCAAAGCACCATAAATCAAACAACTAACGTCATATTTCACAAAATAATCACCGCCGCCCAAATATGTCCTATTTGATACCCAAATAACGTCATTTACACACACATATACACATACACGCACAAAAACACACATAAACGATGAATAGGACATACTTCTTCGTATGTACGAGTGTGTGTGTGTGCATGATTGTATGCATGAATGTGTGCAAAACCATCACGACCGCTGATTGGAATTCGCAAATACACACACACACACACACACACACACACACACACATACAATGCTGATTGGAATTCTCAAAACAGATGAGATGCATAATAGCTAGGGATATTGCGCACCAGTTGGTAGTAACCTAGCCTAACTAACCTAACCTTGCCTAGCACAGCATATAACAGAAATTCTCAATATTTTCATGGTTCCATACCCCCGATAGATTTTCGAATATGGCCCCATAATACCTCCGACTCACTTGACTGTTCAAATCTTCATCACCAATCCTTTTATTTGTGAGTATGTCTTCCAGATCCACGAGTACTTCAATCGCTTAAATTCACTGTACTTTAGATACACATTACTAGCAAATAACAATATCATTGGTAATTTTATTATTCATAAAACGTTGATAATTTATACCAGTACCCAGAAATCGAATCCCATACCACCGGAATTTGATATACATACCCCCAAAGGGATATGGATACCACTTTGTTATGGATAGCAAATATTTATAGATATATTTTGTGGCAATGCAACAACACAAAAATCAAGCGAATGAAATATGCGATAGCGAGAGAGATGGAGAGAGAAAAAACAGTCGAAAAAATCGCAAAATAAACAAAGAGCAAATGAAATTGTTGAACACAGAACAAGTAGATAAACCAATTAACGAGACACACACACACACTTACTTTACTTTACACACACACACACACACACACACACAAGCAAACACACATACACAATACACACATACACACATAAACACACACGCAAACACACACACTTACTTTACTTTACACACACACACACACACAAGCAAACACACATACACATACGCAATACACACATACACACATAAACACACACGCAAACACACACTTACTTTACTTTACACACACACACACACATGTTAACATGTTGACATGTATTCTGCTCGCTTACTGATAAAAATCTTGCTACTGATATGTGAATTGTTAACTGAATTGTTATGCTCACTGTTAATTTCACTGTTACTTTAACTTAGCTATATGTCGTTCTGTTAACTGAGTGCGTTCCCGTCTACACAAATGAGTTTATTAGAAGCGCATATGTACATGTGTGTATGTATTTATGAGTGTGTACGTCTGTACGTCTGTGTGTGTGAGTGTGTGTGTGTGTGTGTACGTAATTGTCGCATACGGGTGCATATGCGTGTATGATGGTGTAATCTATTATGTCCATGTTGATAACTTGTATACTCTGTTCATGTTTGTGACTTGTCACCAATTTGATTGACGTGTTTGCACGCAATGAATTGAAAGAAAAAAGAGAAAAAAGCACACACACACACATACAAAGACACACACAAACACACATATACACACACATATACACACACAACGTGGATAATTACCTGAACACAGAGCCACATGTCTTGTCGCAAACACAACACCGGGAAGAAACAGGTAAATTGCCCTCCAGCCATTGGTGTGGTGTATGTAAGCTCTGTCAATACAGACACACACAAACACACACACATACACACACATCGATGAATGATGATATTGATGTTGTGGTCCGAGATTCGCTCGGTATTCTTGAATGCCACAAAGATGTGCTAAACTGTGCTACAAATGCATGAGACGTATACAAAAAGGACACACACACACAAACACATCAAACACCATACACACACACACATACACACGTGAATTCACAAGCACACACACTCGCGTTCAAAAATACACAGAAAACACACAGAAAACACACACACACACTTACACACAAAGACGCAAACACAAAGACAAACTCACAAACACACACACACACACACACAATGAAAGCTGGAGCATCACGGAGGTGTGAATGGAACATTACTCAACTGGATGAAGGACTATCTTATCGGAAGGAGGATGAGCACAACAGTGAGAGGAGTTGAATCATTGAGTAGACATGTCAGGAGTGGAGTACCGCAAGGTTCGGTCTTAGGCCCGATAATGTTTATCGTGTATATCAACGATATGGTAGATAATATCGAGAGCGACATTCATCTGTTTGCTGATGACGCCAAAATGATGAAGATGGTAAAGGACCAAAACCACTGTATGGCATTACAGCAGGATCTGGATAGAGTGAAGGAGTGGGGAGAGAAATGGCAGATGCAATTCAATGAAAAAAATGTCACGTGATGAGATTTGGTACAGGTAACTTCAGACCTTCCACGATTTACAGGCTGGGAAACAAATCCTTGCAAGAAGTTCCAAGAGAAAGAGATCTCGGAATTATTGTGGAAACTGATCTTTCTCCTCAAGGGCACATTAATGACATTTGCGGAAAAATTTATGCTTTGATTGTTAGAATTAAACACACCTTCGAATTTCTGGATGAGCATATGATTAGAGAGTTGATAGTGTCAGTGATTAGACCCAAGTTGGAGTACGCCGCCGTGGTCTGGTCCCCCCATGAGGTGGGACACAAAAAGAAACTGGAAAAACTCCAAAGACTGGCGACGAAACTTGCTCCGAAACTGACAGGCAGGACTTACGAGGAACGACTACAAGCTCTGAACCTAACTAGTCTGGAAGACAGAAGAAAACGGGGGGATTTGATAAACATATTTAAGTATATGAAAAAGATGGCCACTCCAATAATTACAGGTTTTTATAAGCAGATGAAAGGAAGAGGACACAAGTATAAATTAAGGAAACCCCGTTGCAAAAAGGATATAAAGAAGTACAGCTTCCCATACAGAGCTATAGATAGTTGGAATAAACTACCCACGGATATTGTCGAGAGTGAAAAAATATCAGAGTTTAAAAGTAAAATTGATAGGTTGAGAGACAGGTCAGCTCGAGCTTAAGCTCAAATCCTGTAGAACAACTCGGTGAGTACAACTCGGTGAGTACAACTCGGTGAGTACACACACACACACAATTCACAAGCACACATTCGCGTTCAAAAATACACACAAACACACACACACACACACACACGCACACAAACACATACACACACACATACACACACATACACTCACACACAAACACTCAGACATACGTACCATTGTTTGATTGTACAATAAATGAGATACGTAATGATCGTGTAGAATCTTTGTTCGACGGTCATTTCCGTCATTTTGAGCTGTGTGTATGTTTGTGTGCAACGATTGTGTTGCAAAATGTGGCAATAAACCAAGCCAGGGGTCGGCAAACTATTTTTGCTGAGGGCCGCATAATAATTGTTTTCAATACTTGCAAGCCAGAACGAAAGTTTTTTGAATTAAGACAAAAACAGACTAACATGTTTATTGTTGGACTGCGTGGTGTAGTGGCAGCACACCCGCCTCACAAGCGGGAGGTCCGTGGTTCGAGCCCCGGCGGATGGAAATTTATTTGAGCAAATTAAATAATCCAACAGCCCCTGTCCACCCAGCAGTAAATGATACCAGATATCAGTCATGTGTTGTGCCATGCATTCTGGGGAGGTGGCCCTCTCTAATACGTCTTCCGTCCTTGTGGCGCCATAGCGTGGAGAGGGTCGGTTCTGCGGTGACAGCGAGCTGCACGGGACACACCTGTGTGTGTTCATAAGCTTCGACTTCTTCCCATGTAGCAACTGTCACTTGAGGCCTTCAATCTTGAAGGTTTTACTTGGGACCGTAAATTGCCGACCCCTTGCACTAGACAAATAAAATAAACAAACACACGTACACCATCGTCTGGCTGTTCGATGATGTTGGCGCCGACGCTGGCCAGTGTGGTCCACTTGCAAGTATCACGAGCGGTACAGACGCGCGCGGCACAGCGCCGGTGACACTTGAACTTACACACCACACACGACAAACCGTGCAGAGTCACCCCTGTCACAGAACACACAGCAGTTTTTTAGTGTGTTTGTCGGTCATTTGTGGATATACAGCGGCCGAAAAAACACACACATATACATATGTAATATATATTTGAACGATAAAAGATGCCATGTTTGTGTATGTGTATGTATGTATGTGTGTGTGTATGTTTATACATGTATGTATGTTTGTGTAATGTATGTATGTATTGCAATGAAAAGCGCGTGCCCAGGGATTGCAATAAAGCATTGATTGATTGATTGACTGATTGGTGTCTGAAAAGCGCAAGTGTGTGTCGCACGCACACGCACACACACACACACACACACACACACATACACATTGCCAGCGGTGGAAAGTGCGTTCATGTCGTTAGCCTGGCATGAAGGCAACCATAACCAATTATGGGACTATGTCACTTTGTGTAGCTGGATGTTGAATCGCCGTTCGATCGCCAGTCTGTATTGTAAGCAAACTCGGTTTATTGTGGCGACATACACAATTAAAAGAGAACACACACACACACACACACACACACACACACACACACACACACACACACACACACACACACACACACACACACACACACACACACAGAGATACTTTCAGTGGTGAATAATTGAGCTAATAGCGAAATCAAGTATTGGGGCGAAAATACGGCAAAAAAATGTACAACCAACCACTCACCCAACCAAACCCATATCCATACACACAAACACACACGCACACACACACGCAGTACAGTAAATTAAGACATATATGTAGCACCCTATAGCCGAAGGGTCCCTAAGGCGCTGCTCACACATACA